>PVLC010016412.1:0-35493 GCA_004027655.1 Graphiurus murinus | reverse complement strand
ACCCAGGGGCATTCTATTTCCAAGCTGAGGGTCTCACTAAATTGCTGAGGCTGATCTTGAACCTGTGATAATCCTGTCTCAGCTTCCCAAGTACTGAGACTACAAGTCTGCACCATGACGGCCAGCTCTGTCTTAACATTATTTAACAAGTGTCATAAATATTTTCTTCTTTAACACTAGTATTATAAAACCCTATTTCATTGAAACTGTGAGTAATTTAATTATTTTTTGACTTAGCTTTTTTGATGAATTAGCATTATGTATCCTGGTTTTTGTAATGTACTGTCTCAAGCTAGGGAGATATATATGACTTTGTTCTTTTGCTCTAAAGATGATAGGAATTACCCAAAGCTGAGCATTAACAAAATCAGGAGTGAAATATATTTGAGGAGATTAATGTCCTCCTAAGGTGAAATAGCTAACCAAGTGGTTTAAGCAGGAAGCAAGCAGTTTAAGCACGGAGTATGGACAAGTAAATCTGGGAATAAACTAACAGAATCAAAAAATGGGCAAGTATCACTCGGCAGGCTTGTTGAGAGTGAGGGGGTGTGAGAAATAGAAGACTGGAAGGCTATACTGGCAGTTCAGATGCGGAAGAGCAGTTGGTGAAACCGTAGGTGGGAATGGTACAGAGGTTCAAAATCTGCAGTAAAGCAGTGTGGTGACTGGAACATTGGTCAAGAACAGCGAGGCTAGTGAAGAATTAGAATTGGTATGGGGGTGGATGCTGGAAACATGTAGACAGGAGACTTTGCCAATAACTTGAATACCAAAGGAAAATGAAAGACACATCAGAGGAGCAGTTATTGATGGAGTCACATGAAATAATAAGACCTCCTGGGTTATTGTGGTTGAGATGTCCCTTTTAGTCTTTTTTACATAAGAATGCAATAAACATACTTGAGATGTTTCATCCATGAGATCATGACCTTCAGTCATAGCAACTAAGGAAGTCTCCACACTGGGAAAGCTAGGCAAGAGAGACCAGAGAATACCAAGTGCTGCAATTCTCAGAGGATTATTGTTCTTTTAGAAGCTATTGTTCAGGGATTGTCCTGGGGCCTCCTTTTGCCCTTACAGAATACAAGTGCTCTCTAGTGACCTTTTTTCTGGTTTAAAAGGGGGCCACATGCTTGTGGGTTTTTGAGTGTGAATAAGTGCCACTTGGTGTGGAAATCATCATGGAGTGAATTTGATGATCTACTTTGGAAACTTCAGTAGAAAATATACCTTCTCTCATCATATAAAACAAGAAAGAGACATACCTAGATAATTTAATTTTCAACTCCTGCTTGTGCTGAAATAGAGAAACTGAAAATAATCTGCCTCCTCCTATTAGGATCTTCATGATACCTGTACTCTTCACTTATTCTCTTTTCTTTTTTTTAGTTCTGGGAATCAAACCAGGGTTTTGAACATACTAGGAAAACTCACTACCACTAATATTCATCCCCAACACATTAATCTGTTTTCTTATACCTGTGAACCCACACCAAAAATACCAAAAATGGTATTTTGAACAAGAGTGGAATGATAAGAGTAGCACTTAAAGGGTGCTTACTATATCCTAAGCATTGTGTTAAGATTTTAATAATATATAAATGAAGAACTTGTCTAAGTTTCCATAAGCAGCCAATAGTAGAGCCAGACCAGGTGATAGTAAGTGTAATAACACATCTTAAGCTGTACCAGCTGAGGAAGTGTGCAGTAGAGTGTCAGCAGCCTCCTTGGAGTTCTCTTTACTAGTGAGAATGCCATACTTTTGGATAACCTGAATGCTGAGACTTCTGACTGATGCTTGGTTCTTATTTTTTGTCCTTCTGATGGTAAAATTCACTGCTCATCTCTTACTCTTAGACATAGCTAATTGGAAGTCTCATATGATACAACATATGTTCACTTTACCCTACCTAGTTAAATAAAATACAAAAAAATTAACCCATTGACTAAGTTGTGTCTGCATAATACTTTGACTCTTAGGGAGAGTTAAAATGTTACCTAATTGCATGATTTGCATTTTAAATGTCCTGCAAATGCCCATTTTTTGGGTGCTTAGTTCCCAGGAAGGTACTTTTGGCAGGTTGTAGAAACTTTAAAATGTGGGGTCTGGTAGGAGAGCCGTAGGTCATTGGAGATGTGCTCTCGCAGGGGACTGGGAACACTGGTGTCTTCTCTTCTCTCCCTCTCCCTCTCCCTCTCCCTCTCCCTCTCTCTCTCACCATGGCTAGCCACACAGGGAGTGGTTTTGCTTTGCCGTCTACTCCTGGCATGATGTGCTACCTCTCCACTGGCCCTAAAATAATGCATCCAATTGGTCATGAACCGAAATCGCCAGAACAAACCTTTTCTCTTTGTAAGTTGATTATCTCAGGGTTCTCTTCTAGTGATGGAAAGCTAGTTAACTCAATGAGATAGTCTGATTTTTTCCCCCAGTCCCATTTTTCTCAAATGATAAGATTTGGATAACTAAGATTCAAGATATTAAATCATTTACTAACAGTTTCTAATTGTCTGCCACGAGCTTTTCACTTATACATTTATATCATTTTTCTTCACTGGACTAAATAACCTCGAAGAATAGTTTATCACTTAGAATATCTATCTTTTTCTTTTAAATAGTTTTTTTTAGCTAACATCTATTAATCAAAATTCAACATTGTCCTAATTTTAGCAGTTGATTTCTGTTTTCCTATGTTAACTTGGTACTCATTTCATTTCTAGTTATTTGTAAACTGAGTGTTCTTAGGTTCTCTTGACAGGGGATTTGACCTAGTCTATTAGTTTGGGGAGAGTTCTTAGTGCAACTCAGTGATGAGCGTGGAAAGTGTTTCAAGCATGTAGGCAGACTTACAAGAGGAGAAAGTATATGGTTCAGCCACAGCAGTAGAAGAACAGAAAATAGAGCTAGAGAACAGAGAAGAAGCTAAAAGGAAAATAATGGCTACAGGTGAAGCCATTGAAGTAAAGTCTGATCTTGTAGGACTTAATAATCCAAAGATTGTGCTTCCTTTGAAGATCAATTGGAAACCCTTAAATAATTATTAATGGGGCTGGTGACAAAATGTCTGCAGTTAAAATAGAGCTGAGCTGTTACTCAGCCAGTATGTATGGGCACGAGAAGGTAGACGCATAGTTTAGAGTGATGACAATGAGAAATGAGCTTATTCCAGAGACATTTAGGAGAAAAGGAATAGGAATACTTTGAGGATTTGCCAGTGTCTATAGGAAGTATGTAGGAGAATGGTGAAAATGTTGATTATAAGGTTTTTAGTTTGGGCAATCTGGATGTTTATACCGTTTATCAATAAAATAAATACTGTAGAAGTAGAAATATTAAAGGAAAAGAATAATTTTAATTTTGGATACATCTTGTTTTACCTCTGGATCTTTCTGTTGTAGATGACCAGCAGGCATTGGATGTATAAGTCAGGAAGTAAGACATTTTGACCAGGGCCAGTGATATATGTGTGTATGTGGACGTGGGTATGACTGTATACACATGTGAAGGCTTTTAGGTTTCAGTTTACAAATAGGAGTCTTTGGTTTAGAGAGAATAACCAAAGCAAAGGTTTGTATAATGGGAAGAAAGTCTATTCTGTGGTTCAGAGGAACACTTAATAGCTCAAGCAGGAGAGAAAAAGCAAAGCCTACAGAAAACATTGGCAGGAAATGACCAGTGAGAATGAAGAAAAACCAGGAGACTGTGATGTTGTGGAATGTAAGATAAGAAAGAGTCTTTAGAGAAGGAAGGAGTGAAAAACAGTGTTAAATAGTATGGGAAGGTCAAAAAATAAGAGGAGGAGGAAGAGGAAGAAGGAGAAGAATGAAGAAGAGAAGGAGGAGGTGGAGGTGGAGGTGGAGGTGGAGGAGGAGGAGGAGGAGGAGGAGGAGAAAGAGAAGAGGAGGAGGAGGAAGAGGAGAATATTATACCTGACATGAAGGCCTTTGGTGACTGCTTGGTGAGAACAATTTTGGTGGAATTGTGTATGTGGTGAGTTGTACAGCATAAGTGATTGAAATAGCACTGAAAACAGCCTTCTGTGGCATAAGTCTGTGTATGGAAAAGACATAGTATGGAAAGTGTTATGGTTTGAAAATAAAATGTCCCCTGGACCTCATGCTCTGAAGCAGGGCATAGCTGGAGGTGGGTCCCTGGGTGTGTGGCCATGGGGACTTCATAGGCCTTGCTCTCTCTGCTCCCCTCCAAGATGCCCTGAGGAGGTGCAGTTACGTTAGAAGCTGGGCCTCAAAATGAACTGTGACCTTGAACCTTCCTGGATCTATAAGCAAATAATACCAAGTGTTGTGTGTCACGTGTTTAGACCACAGATAAGAATGCTGGCTGAAACAGAAATTGAAAAGGAACTTGAGTTACATTACAGGGAGGGTTTCTCTAATATGGGGAGTGTCTTCATTGTGCTTAAAACAGATTTGCCAAATAAAATGCCTAAAGGGATTTGTTTGTCACAACTGCCATCGTGGAGAATAACAACAAATATAGGCTAAGTAGGATATCATATCAGAATTCTAAACAGTATTGAGGGACCAGTTTCCTAAGTGAATACAGTAGAGGATTATGAAAAGTTACAAAAACAAAACTGAGAGCCTAGTATGCTGGATGAGTGTTTCACATGGCTTTTGGAAGTCAGTTGTAATTGAAATAATTCAATTGAACTATAAATGTGAACATTTATATTGGTAATGATAGGAGCAGGCACCCCAGAGATGACTAAGTTTGGGAGCATGGAGGGATTGCATTTTTGGAATGAATCTTAAAATTTTTAGGAATTCCCTAAATGGCTTGCTTAGTTGTGGACTGGGCATGGTGTGGTGAGGGGTGAGGAACTTGGTATCATGAGCACAGCTGATCGGTAGGTTTGTGGGCTCCTGATGAGCTGCTTCTTTGTGTATCCTGGTGTCTTAGTAAGCCAGGACGCCATAACAAAACACTATAAACTAGAGGGCTTAAGCAACAGAAGTGTATTTTCTCATAGTTATGAGGCTGGAGGTCTGAGATCACAGTACCAACATGGTTGGGTTCTAGTGAGGTTCCATTCCTGATTTGCTGCCTTCTCTGTGTCTTCATGAGGCAGGAGGTGCAGGGCAGAGGGGAACTAAGGAGAGAGACAGAGGGCATACTCTCATACTCTCTGGTGTCTTTTAGAAGAGTTTTTTTTTTTTGTCTCTTTTGGTGGTAGGGATGGGCCAAAGCCTTAGGAAGAAAAATGTGATGTATGTGTCCAGTATGTACTATTTTGTTGTTGTTTTGCAAGAAGAGTTGAACTATTTTTGATAACAGGAGTAAATGGTGGAAAATGCTTAAAACAAACAAACACAAAAAAAGAAGTGCACTAGTCTCATCATTAGGGGCCCATTCTTATGACCTCATCTAAACCTAATTACTTTGCAAAGGCCTTATCTATAAAATCTTTGGGAGTTAGGGCTCCAAAATAGGAATTCATTGAAGAGACTGAATGCACCCAGAAGTACAAGTGGGTTGTCTCTGGGGAGCTGGTGAGACTTTATTTTATTGTACAAGTAGGTTTATGAATAGCAGATGTTTTTGTTCCTATTATATGCTATGAGCTTATTTTATATACTATGTACTACTGAATTAGCATTTGCTATTTTAGTATATTTGTTACCTTACGCATGTGTGCATCAATATTTGTTATAGGTTGTATATGATCAATGTAAGATTGAAGGTTGTACTGGAAAAACCCCGAGCTTTGCCTTCTTCATAAATAGGATTTGCCATTTGCAAGTTGAGTGTTGTTTGGCAGGCAAATTAATTGCATACTGCTTTCCTTTCTTAACCTGTAACACAGCACAGAAAATAACTACATGCAAAGTTCTTGAGGGAAGAACATGTGGCACAATGGCTGACACATTTCATAGCTGGTCAGTAAATGTTAGTGAGTGTTATTATATGGTTAAATTATAATTTTAATACTGTTATATTTAAACTTTGTAGTAAAAGTATATGCTGTTTTTAATTTTATTGAAATATAAAAATGAATTTATCCCCAATGATAAATTTGGACTGGGATATATCATCTCTTTTTGTAATTTTTTAAAAATAAATGAAATATGGTAGACGGAAGTTTGTTATATGAAATATTAATCAAAGTAAGAAATCTTTATTTCTAAAATGAAGTAGAAAAAACTAACAAGAATTTTTGCATATATGCATCTACATTTTTATTTAATTGCATGATGAATTTATGCTGTGGAAATACATTGAAGAACACTAAAGTTTAGTATAAGGGAAAAAAGTTAGTCCTCCTTACCATTTTGATGACATCTTTATTTTTCAGGTTGTAATTGAAATCATGTTCCACACAATGATTTGTTATTAGAATTTTTCCAGCAGTTGGTTCAGGTGGATGTCCTGGTATGAGGGCAGGAAGAACTTGGGGAGGGGAGTCTTATCTAACTTCATTATTTCAAATTCCTGGTACTATTGTGTGTGTGTGTGTGTGTGTCACTGGGAATTAAACCCAGAGGTATTCTACCTCTGAGTTACACCCCTAGACCTATTTTATTCTTTATTTTGAAACAGGGTCTCACTAAATTGTGGAGGACCTCACAAGTAGCTGAAGCTGGCCATGAACCTGCGATCCTCCTGTCTCAGCCTCCCAAGTACTGGGACTACAGGCATGCAGCACTATGCCCAGGTTCATGGTTCCTGGTATTATTAGAGACACATGGAATGTTGTGGATTAATAGTATCTAAGCAGAAATTTAGTAATTGGAGAAACATAAATCATTTGGCTGTTGTTTCTGTCAGAACTGTGAGACAGGTGATATTTCCCCAGGAGGCAGCTGCCTGTCTAAGCCTGGAGAAAGGATGAGTGCATTATAAACGGTGTGTCACCTTTGCTTTGTCTCTCACTCAGCCCTCTCGTTCAGTTTTTGATCCTATAGTTGTGCTCATGATTACTAGAGGCCTCGAATATGAATCCTTTAGGTCATTATTTTCTGTTGACATGTATTAGCATCCACATGTGCCTGGTTTCAACTAATTTTGATTATGGGAAAAGGCTATGCCTGTGTCTATTTCTGATACCTACACAGGCATTAAAGTAAATCAGACCTCAGAGGCAGGATCTGCTTTACAGGTATGGTATTTAAAATGCAGCATTTCCCTCACTGGCTCACAGAAAGCTATGTTTTGTTTTGTAAATTGCACAGGGAAATTTTTATCACAGAAAAGTCTGTGATAAACTAATTCTCCTCAGAATTAAAGTGAACCCTATACAAAAATTGGCTTTTGAACATTTTTTCTTTCTCATATTTTTCAAAGAAGTTCTCCCTGGTTAAAATTTGAAAGACAAACATGTGCATTCAAAGAGAGAAGAAGCCTGCAAAGTACCACCTTACATCTTAGTACTTAACTTTTGAAAGAAAAGATGAAGCCAAGTGTGTGGTGGGTGGTATGTTGTAGAATACGAACTATTGAAGATTTACTAAGATACTGATGGTCCTGACCCCATATCAGATGTTTCCATTGTGTGTAGTTTTGCTTTTCCACCCACAGTTTAGTGATTTTGGAGTTTTAAGGACCTTGACTTAGGCAAATCAGAGATATTTAGCCTCTGTGGATTTTTTTTTTTGAATGTAAAATGAAGATATTGATACAAATTTTGTGTGCATCATTGGGAGGTATAAAGTGAGAATCTACAGGGACATCCCTAAGTTTTCATGGAGTTTCTCCTGTGTGTCCCTCTCCTTGGTGTCAAGATTATGAGAGTCCCTGCTGTCTCTGTTGGCTATGGAGAGCAGGCAGCATGAGTTGGTTCTTTGTTTGTTCTTGGTCAGGTCACCAGGAAACTTTTGAGAATCAATGAGGAGTTCATGTTTCTATCTCCACACTGTTGTTTTTGAAATTGGTTCTCTTTGGTGTTTGAATCCAGTGGTGTTTTTTTTTTTTTATTTTTGTTTTTCCAATCTTGTATTTTTATAGAATTACCATCACCAAAGGAAGGCTCTTACATTATCAAGAAATTTTTGTTGTCTTGAAATTCCAGGTCAATATAAGAAAGGAGCTTCTGACAATGGATCAAGATTGATTATTCAAGGATGACATTATTGAACTGTTTGGAGAAAAGCTGAATAGCTATGGGTCAGGTCTAAGGTTGAAGAGTGTCCTGTAGCCTGTCGGTGATTTGAGAAAATGGACAGAAAGATGTATAAAGTCCAGGTGTGATAACTGAAATTTAAATGGAATGATCAGTCTTCTGTGACGATATTTGTAACTTAAGGAAGAGCTGATAATCATGTGCTAAATGGGTTAAAGGCTCTGGGGGTCCTACTTGTATTCATGAAAGTTTCAAAATATCGACATACTTTTTAAACTTCATTTTTCTTGTGTTATATGTGATATTGGGGATTGAACCCAGTGTCATTCTAACTGAGCTACACCCCTAACCTTAATCTTTTTTTCTTTCTTGCTTGCTTTGCTAAGTTACCTAAGCTGGCCTCTAACCTGTGATCCTCCTGTCTCAGTCTCCCAAGTACTGGGATCACAGGTGTGTGCTACCATGCCTGGCTAAACTTTATTCTTATATGCTAGCTACTGTACTATACTCCTCCAGAGTGTCCTTCATGTCAGTGAAGCATGGATTTACCTGCTTAATCTGCTTGTAGCAGGTGCAGAATTTCTCTGAAGTCTTAAATTCATTTGAATTTGGCCCTTTCCTTCTTGAAGTTTGTTTTTAACCGAAACTGTTCTATTTTAATTATAATGTGAAAATACCAGTCTCTTAAGATCATCAGGTATTAATCTTGTGACTTCATGTACTCCTCAGCTGGATGTTGTATTTCCCCAAGTGTCTAGGTACCTCTGTTAGAGTTGTGTGGCTGTGGACTCTAGCAAACCACTAAAGGTTTTTAGGAGGATGAGAGCAAAGGAAAAGAATATGACAGACTTGCAACTCATCAACCTCAAAGCTTGGGAAAGACAGAAGGGTTATGATATTAAAATCATAGAATCAAAGAAGGATATACTAAAATAATTCAGATTAGACATGAGGAAGACTGAATTTAAGAGATACCAATGAGATTGAAGGAAAACCAATTTGAGCTATTTTAAAAGAACTATTCTGTGTTAAAGACCAAATTGCCCTAATATTCACCAGGTATTTCTGGAATGGATTAGATTTGTTGGCCAGGGCTCCATGGTCATTTTTTGGTTGCAGTTTTCCGTGTCCACAGAGTTCCTTTCCAGAAGCAGGTTTCAAAGGTTTAGCAAAATGAGCCTCAACCCTTAGTCAAAGAAAGAGGCTAAGGCTTCTTTCCCAAAGGATAGATCTGCACTTTGTTTCCATGAAGCCATTTTTAAAGGTACCAGGGTTCTGTTGTGGAGATTATCTTTTTTCTGTTTGTGACTTCAGGTTGAGTTTTGCTGATTCTGCCACTGTTTTGAATTTGAGCAATCATTAATAAGAAGTAGAAATACTCAGAGCAAAATATGATAGCATGTAATGAATTTTGATAAAGTGGATTTCTCCAGATTATAAAAAATTTTACTATAGTTATAATATTATTAGTCTTTCATTTTATAATAAACATAATATATACATTATATATTTATATATCAATCCATGCATATCTTAAGGGTGGTGAATATTGTTAAACATTTTTCTTTCTTAATTCAAGCTTGCTTTTGATGTAATAATTCTGATAGAAAAGTAAAGTTCTGAGAGAAACACAGTACTGATGTAGACTTCTAACTCCGCTGGTACTGATGTCTTCTTAGACAGCTCATTCAGTGTAATTCAAAAATAGCATACCTAGATTTGTTATTATGTTTCTGCCATGACATATCTTTTTCTTTCTTTAAAAGCATAATTCTAAAAGATAGTTAAGGCTTTTTAAATTTTTTCTCTTGATTATTTTTACAGAAAGGAAAATAAAAAAGAAGAAATGCATATGAAAGAATCCTTATAAATTATTATGATGAAATCCCATTCCTGGATCTAGTGCTGACAGGAACTTTTGATCAGCACTTTCTGTAGAGCCCTTTCTAGTGCCTTTTTACTTATGGACTCTATTAATTTTACTATCTGGTTCTTGCTATCAACTAGATATCCTTCATCAAGATGCTGCTGAGAGTAGATTAGAAAATCTATGAGCAATAATTCTTTAACAAATCAAAAGTAGTACAGTAAGAGAATTTCTTTGTACTTGAGAAACATTTTTTTTTAAACTTGAAATACCAGAGTTAAACTTTGTTCTGCACATTTTTTTTTCCTCATTCGTTACTCTGTAGAGGGAGAAGAAACCTCCTCCTATATCTTTCTTCTTTTCTGCTCTTCTTCTCATGATTCAGTTACTTAGTTTCTTGCCACTCTCCTGTTTCCACAAGACCATAACATCTTGTACCTCAGTAAAACAGTTCATAGAACATCCCATGCCTTCATAAATCATTTTCTTTATCCTAAGTTGCTATTTGCTTTGTGAAAAAATTGTAACAATTATACAAAATTTAGCATTAGTATTTAAAGTAGTTAATATTTATTGAGTGTTTGCAATTTTCAGAGCCTTTTGCAGCACTTTTTATATGCATTACATCATTTAATACGCACAACAAACCTATGAATTAGGTATCTTACTATCTCCTTTCTTCACTAAAGGGATTTGAGGCACTGCAAGTTTGAATGACTTTCCCAAGGTCAGCTAGGATGTAAGGCTCAGATAAGACTCTAATCAGACTATCTGCCTCCAAAACTTGTGCCCTCACCACCTAGTATTAAAAAAGCAAAGCAAAACAAAACAAAACAAAACAAAAGCCCTAACTTTGTAAAACTTCTTTGACTCTACAGGCCAAGGCCTATTGTCAGTCCCACTGAACCTTCTTTATGTACCTTAAGTACATTCTGGTGGTGTTTTCTCTCTGCATTGTATGTATCAGTCTCTGTCTCTGAATGCCATTGTTTCCAACTTTTAATTTTTTATATTTAATCATTGTCTTCCCAATTCTCAGTATACCACTTGGTGTTAAAATCTGAGTGGGAAAGGTTTTGAGTTCATGAAAAAATGAATGAATAAATGAATGACACACTATCAATAAGAAGCAAGTTTTGAGTCCATAAATCACTATTTTGAAGGATAAAATAAAAATTGTACTGATGGTAATTATTACTTGGGGGGAAGTTGAAAAAAATAGTGATGTAGTCTCTACTGTCAGAAAGAAATCTTTACCACTCTGAATTGAAGCCATAGCTCTCTTTTTATTTATATACCAGATACAACAAAAAGAAGTAGAAAAAAATCTGTTTATAGACTCATTATATGTTTTTGTAAATACAGATAAAACTGATAATACTTTCTAGTGGCAAGAAACTTCTGATACAATGAAAGAAGTATAGTTTCTCTACCTAGCAGCTAGCTTTACTGTGACCTTTCAATTTTTCTTTCTTTCTTTTTTTTTTTTACATTTGCCTAGTAGGTAGTTTTTCAATAGATTTTACTATAAACATTGCAGCACTCACTGCTGCATATTTTTTTTTCTCCCATTTTACTGGCCTATGTCCTGCATGATGCTTTGGTCTCTTCTTACCTTTTTGACCTCATTGTTCACTCTGTGTGTGTGTGTGTGTGTGTGTGTGTGTGTGTGTGTGTGTGTGTGTGTGTATCACTGGAATTATTCTGCTTAACAAAGTAGAAAATGCATTTTTACAAAATATCCTGGAAGTGAAGTGCTGTTGACACAATCCAGTTATAGCGGGTCTTTTGATTGATGATTGGGGAGCAAATTCTAAAAATTAGGGATAACTGAAAAGAAATGAATTTAGCATTATTTAATAATAACTTGATTTGTATGTTTTTGTCTGTTGAAATAATGGTTTGGGGTTTTTTTTTGTATCTTTTACATTATTTATTTCAAGCATATTTTTCTACATTAGGGTACAACCTGTCAAAATGTATTTTTTTTAAAATTTATTTATTTATTTTTAATTGGTGCATTGTAATCATACACCTTTGTTAGGTACAAGCTGGTAAAGGTAAAGGCATACATGCACACATTTCTCATTTAACCCTTCCCCAATTCCCACCCCACTCCCTCCTCTTCCTTCCTTCTCAAGTTTAGTTTAGTGATTGACTTTGATGTGTTCCTGAAAGTACATCATGCTTATTAGGTTGTCCCCCCTACCCCCATCACCTTCCGTTAAGTTAAATTCTTTGTTCACCTAAGGATTCTCCTTCTTCATCTGGAGTCCTGCTTATGTCCCATTTTCTCCCTAGCTTCCACATATTAGGGAGAGCATGGGATATTTTACTTTTTGTGACTGACTAATCTCACTTAACATAATGTTTTCCAGTTCCATCCATTTCCCTGCAAAGAACATGATTTTGTTCTTCTTTATGGCTGAGTAAAATTCCATTGTGTACATAGCCCATAGTTTTGTAATCCATTCATCTGTTGATGGACATCTTGGCTGGTTCCATAGTTTGGCAATTGTAAATTGTGCAGCTGTAAACATAGATACACATGCATTGGTCTGATAGTTTGGTTTCCGTTCTTTTGGGTAGATACCCAGAAGTAATATTGCTGGATCATATGGTAGGTTCATTCCCATTTGTCTGAGGATCCTCCATACTGTTTTCCAAAGTGGTTGCAGTAATTTGTGATCCCACCAATAGTGTATTAGGGTTCCCACTTCTCCACACCCTCGCCCGCATTTGTTGTTGTTTGTTCTTGATGATTGCCATTCTGATTGGAGTTAGGTGAAATCTCAAGGTAGTTTTGATTTACATCTCTCTGATTGCTATGATGTTGAACATTTCCTCATACATTTATTGGCCACTTATATTTCTTTTTTTGTAAAGTGTCTATTTAGATCCTTTGCCCATTTTTTGATTGGGCTATTTGTTTTCTTAGCTCTGAGTTTCTTGAGTTCTCTTTATAAAGATATTAGTCCTCTATCAGAAAAATAGCACATAAACATCAAAATGTTTATGTGTTGAAAAAGTCACTTGTTAATACAGTATGAGAACTAAGAAATAAATGTTTTTGATTTATTTGTTGGTGTCATGTTAATGGATAACTCTCCTTGGAAAGCTGGAGAGGACACTGAATTTATGGAAATATATATTATATACTAATCATATTACCATATAACAAGTATACAATATGTTTTTAGAAAATATATCTAGGTACCACATATTTTAAAATATGCTATTAAATACATTAGTAGACTTGTGTTATTCCTTCTTTAGTATAGTATATGTATACTGCATAGACAATATTAGATTGAACAAGAATTTCTTTTTCTGAGAATTAAACCATAATTCTGTAAGGTGATTGATTTTATGATCACAGCTTTTCCATTTCCAGTTTTTCATTTTTCACACTTTGGCAAGCATCAGCCAAAATTTTACTTGGATATTTATTGTAAATTGCCTTACTTGATGAGTGAGAAAACTTTTTTACCTGCCTAATTTTATTTGGATGAAATAACTGGTTTTCCTCTAGTTCATTTTTTATCCTATAAAATGATATGTTAATAAGTGAGGAAAAATCAATCATAATATAGCAAAGTGCAATTATTCCTGTGTAGCATTTTTAAAAAGCAGGATGGAGAATACCCAATGTATTTTATTGTTCATTGATCATTACTACATGAGTTATTTTAATGAATCAAGCTCTCATAAAGTTATAAGCATGTATGGAATTTATTTCAGAAGTGATGTGAATATTTCATAACTCTTAGAAGTTATAAGTTCCTACAAATGCCCTAAATGTTCTGGTGGCATCAGTTGATTAGTTTTCTGACGGGTTATCAAAGTAAAACTGCCAATCATTTCTTCTTTTCTTTTGGTAAAGTTCACATAAAGAAATGTAATTTCATATTTTATTTAACTTATGCATGATATTTGTTTTCTAAAAATTAATCTATGGAATGAATTCTGTAAGATTTCATTAACTTGCAAAATTCCTTTTGGTAGTATGACTAAAGGTGTTATTGCGATGTTTAGATAATTTCAATATCATATAAAGCAAGAAACTTCTATTAAATGCTAACAAGCAATAGCAGAATTCTTGCATTTTGCTTTCGGAAAAGAGTATTCTTTGCAAAGATCAAAGTTATTGCACTTGAGTATATTCCCATTATTATAAAAGATTAAGATACAAGATGTAGGAAATATGAGCATACCCCTCTCACACCCTCTTTTTAGAGGTAAAATCTGTTAACAATTTAATGTGCATCATTCCAGCACAAAATTCCAACCACTTTCAAACATGTACAAATTTTAATTCTAGTTAATTTTCTTAAAAAATTGGATCATAATGCACATTCTTTTAACTTGGGTTGCAGGAGATCAACATTCTTTGGAATTAGAGAGCTTTGCTTGTGCAGCTGAAGGTCTTTCTTTCGTCACATCCACCCAAGTAGTTACCACTACTGCCCACAGGTAGCACTTTTTCTAGCATTTCCTTTGCATAGCATTTCTGAGGAAGAGCAAATATGTTTCCCAGGGTCTAGAATAATTGTTTAAAGTCAGTTTATTCATCAAGCCAGAGATGTGGCATAAAAAAAAGTAGGAATCTTTTTTTAAATTCTACCAGTGTTTGCCAAGTTCTCCCTCATTCTCTTTAAAGGCGTGTTTGTGCTCATCACTACAGTAGGACCCCACCTTGTATTTGTTCTGTTAACCATGAAGTAAATCATTATCAGAATACTTGAGATTTTTCTTTCTTTGATTATGATCTCTCTCTTTCTTTATCTCATCCTCCCTCTGTGCCCTTCCAGTTTTTGTTTTTGTTTTTCTTTCTTGTCTTCAAGTCTTATATTTTGGAGTATGTTTGATCGTGATTAGCTTAGTAGAGGTTTCTTTGCCTCAGGCATATTGATATTTCCAGTCAGATACTTCTTTGTTGTCAAAGGATGTCCTGTGCTTTGCAGGATGTTTAGTAGTATCCCTGGCCTCTACCAACTAGATGTCAGCATAGTATTAGTTGTGACAATGAAAAGTGTCTCCTGTCTCCATTTTCAAATATTCCTTGGGGAGCAAAAACATTCTTAGTTGATGCCAAGTATATTCTGGTGGAGAGAAATCAACTCCAGCTGATACCAAATGTTTCTGGGGGTGGCAAAGTCACCCTATTAGAGAACTGTGGTTCAGTAGCATTTCTCAACATAATATTTTCCAGATGTATGTTTCTCAGCAACAGGCAGCTCTCCTTGAATCCAGAACATGTTTTCAAGTGCAATTAAAATTGCCATTAAGTACAATATTATTAAACTCTCATTCCACTTATATATAACTGACATAGGCTTAGAATAAAATTACTGATGAAGAAGTTTTATCCAACTTAAAAGAAATACCTCACCTACATATATGAATATCTGTAACTTCGAATTCTAAGTCAGACTTACTTCCATAAGTCTTGATATGAGTTAATTTAGTATTTTCTCTTGATGATTTAAAAATATGCATTTAATCTAATATAGTGCAATACAATAGGTAAACATGTTTTCTATTTGTTAAAAAAACAAATGGATCTTCCAAAATGAAAGCCACATCATGAAATCTAAATATGTTTGTTTTTTTTTAATACACAACATCTCAATATTTATTTTCTAATATATGAATGTTAGTAGTCTTCAATTTAAATGGAAATCATATGAACTAAAATGTTGATATTTTACCTGCAATTTGTAAAACCCTGGAAGTTCTTTAATAATGAATATCCTATCCTGTTTAGGAAATGTATACTGATAGCACATAATTTTGAAATTTAAACATTTTGGTACTTTCTTCCCATAGAGAATGACAACCACCAAACAAAACTGTCCTTCACAATGAAATCTAGACTACTTCAAAAAATGTTTCCTGTATTTTTATACTTAATGTTCTTATTTCCGTCCTTAGTATATATTCATGTTTAATGAATTTCCTGTTGACTTTAAAAGAAATTTCTATTATGGGCTATTTTAAAAGAATTACCTATTTCAAGCTTTCCCCATCATGTAGTTAAGTCACTTCCTTTCTAGAAACAACAATCAGTTCTAAAGTGAAAATGTGAATGTGAAATTCAAACATTGTACTCATTTTAATATATTAATTTACTTTTTTTGTTTCACAACACCAAACTTTAAATCTTCAATGCCTGATTCTGCTTATATAATTTCTATTTTTAATTACTTAAGCAAGTTTCAGAAGATTTGAAAATGACAAGTAGAATAAAAAGATCAAATGTTTTCTTTGTTTTCAAATTAATGCAAACTACATTCTATATATCTATGTTAAATTTAATACTAATTCTAAATAGAATATTGATTTTAACTAACGTAATAGACCCAACTTACTAAAAACTGGAGAAGAAATAAAACTAAAATCTAATATTCTAATAACAATGTCTCTACCACTAAGTTTAGTGAATTACTAAAATCTATGTACAGGGTTATACTGAAACTGATTTTATGTTTATCTTTATTGCATCACAGAAAATGTCTGAGTATCACACAAGTTTTGATGTTTTTATTCAAGTAAATCTTTTTAAAACAAATATACTTAAATGAGAATTAAGTCATGGTCTTCTGTTTTTTTTCAATAGTTATTAAGTAAATAGTAAAGTCAAAGAGTTACAGAGATAAATTTTACTCAGGAACAATTAAAATCATATAAAGTATCATGTGCCACTGAATTGAGGAAACAGATTTGTGCATTCTAAAACTTACTCTTTGATCTCCAAGGCCTTTGGATTTTATGTAGGAATCTTCCAGAACATGACCAAAACTTATTCTGGTTTATTATGTTTAAATTCTACACACAGGGATCTCTATCCAATATTAACCATTCTAGAACACAATTATTATGTCTTAGGACTCTTTTGATTGGATGGGGGAGGAGTTTGGCATTGCCTCTTGGGTGGGGTCGCAAAGGAAGTAACATGATGGCCTCCTTATTTTGCTCTATTTTTATGGCATAAACTTTAGTAAGACCTTTCTTAAGAGAGACTTGAAGCTGATTCCAGCTTGTTTAATTCTAGATCTCCTCAGGAATGCCACTAGTAACAGTTTATAGCATGTGGCTCGGTATAATATGCATGGTGTTTTATGATAATCCAAGTTCATAGCTCTTCTTTTACCAGGTATTTCTGTGGTTCTTTCTCAGTTTCTCACAGAACTGCAATTCTTTGTTATTTCAGCTGCTTCGGGAGGTTTATTTTGGAAATGTATATTGACTAAAGTTCCTTAGGCCACTCTCACTTAGCTCTTTGTAGTAAAGGTCACATTTATTTAAAATTGTAGGCTTTATGGCTGAGAAGTACATTAGAGCCAGCCAATTTCCATTCCCACTACTTCCCTGACCCTGACTTTGGCCTTCAATACCTCTTTCCTGGTTCCTTGGATTCCTTTCTCAACTTTTCCTTCATCTTTTGCTATTTTTCTCACTCTCATTCGTTGCACATCTGACCATGCTTCATCCTGGCCAGAGGACTTTGGAATCCCTCTTTTGTCAAGACGCCTTTATCTCTACTCTCCATTCCTTCAACATCTGCCCTGACCTTATATATTTTTCTTATTCCTATATGCTACACAAACTGGACAATCACTGTATCCTGGGGAGATTTGGCCTTTGCTTTTGCTGTCTTCTCTTCTCTTTCCCTGAGTGTTTTTTTTTTTTTTTTTTTTTTTAAGAATGAATGCAAATTCATTTGTCTGTAAGAATTTCCCAGGTTCAGCTCTCATTTTTGTCTCTCACCTTAAAGCTCCTTGGGTTCTCTTTATAATCCTCCACAAACAAATGTAATACCACCCTTCTCCTTGAATTGCCATTGTATTTCTTGTCATTTTTATTTTGTTTCATTTTCCTTTGTAGTATACTTTTATTGGTGCATTATAATTAAACTTCATAATGAGGTCTGAGTGATAGGAACATACATGCACACAACACTTGGTGTGCTTCTCTCTAGATCCACCCCCCCACACACACACTCCTTACACACGTTATTAAGTTTGGCATGGGTAATGTTGTATTTGAACATAGAAGATTTAAACTGTTTCATTTTATTTTCCTTTTATGGCCAGATTGCAGTCTCAGCTCAGAGGAAAGGCTTAGATTATAGTCAGGCAAATCTTGTTTTCTAATCTGTTTCAGGATTATGTTGTGGTATGAATTCTTTTATATTCTAGGGACTCCATTCCTTGCAAACAAAGTTGCAGTTGGCAGCACCTAAGTACTGGAAGTGTAAATAAATCTTACTGATGAAGGACTGTTATTTTAATATTTATTAAAACAGGATCCTGAAGAATCTCAATGCTTTTGCCACCCACAGAGAAATTGCTTCCTTTACCAAAACAGTATACTTAAGGAGTTTATGTGTGGGGATTGAATGAATATGTGCCATTAAAGAGATATCTAAATATTACTTGTGTGTAAGGGCATGTACATGTATATTCGAAGTTGAGGTAAAAAGAAGGTTGTTTTTTCTTTCTCTGTTTTCCTGTTTTTTTTTTTTTTTAATTTTGTATGTATCCACTAACTGTATTCATTTAGAGCCAATTTAGAGCCAGCAGGGGTCACTTTTGAATCCTAATACCAGTTTCTAATTTTGAAGGGGGAAATTGCTATAGGCATCCTAATCTCTTACTTTTCTATGATATGCCTTGTGTGCAGAAAGTTACCAGATAGGAAAAACTTTAGTATGTTTGTAAAGAAAATATACAAAAGGGTTTATTAAGTAATTGAGTCATATAAGTAAGCTCCTAGCTGGGCGTGGTGGTGCATGCTTGCAATCCCAGTACTTGGGAGGCTGAGACAGGAGGATCTCAGGTTTGAGCCAGCCTCAACAATTTAGTGAGACTATGTTTCAAGATAAAAAATAAAATAGGTCTGGGAGGGGGTGTAGCTTGGATGTAGACCTTCCCTGAGTTCAATCTCTGGACACACACACACACACACACACACACACACACACATTAAAAAAGAAAAAAGGGAAGAAAAAAGTTCCTAAAAATAATAATTTGGTCTTATGCTTTTTCTGTATCTTCAATAGAACATTGTAACCTGAACATCACAGCAAAATTTAGTACCAGATATATTTATCTTAAATTTAGTACAAAGGGCCAGTGACAGAAATAGGGAAATGAGGATTTGATTATAAGACTACCTTTAGAAAGGGCTTCAGTCTGAACCCTTATGTTGCTATGCCCAAAGGTATCTGGGATTACACTGAATGTTTTTTTTTTTATTTTTGTATTTACTCAGGATTAAATGAGTAAACGCCTATACATAAGTACTATTAATTAATTTTGTTCAAGAGTTACTGACACCACTAACTCATTTTCCAAGAAACATTCTGAAACGTATCCTCCAATAAGAATTTTGCAAAATGCCAACAAAGTTTTCAGTGCTCTCTCTTTGAGAACACTATTCAAAAGACCCTCCTTTTAAATGACAGATGAAAATTTTTATCTCCTTCATAGATGCCTATTTAAGTCAAACTTTTAACACATTGAATATAGCGAGTTAAGAACCTTTACGTTTGTATTTCAGCTTAATTTTTTCAGTAATTTTCAATTTGATTTCACTTGGAAATCTTGGCTCATTTTTAACCTACTGAAATCAGTGGCAAGTGTGTTAATACTAAGCAAAACTATTTTACACTGCAACTTTGATTAATATGCATTTTCCAAAACTCATTGCAGATATTTGAATTTCTTTAGATTATACAGAATCATGCTCTCTAACTTGGTAGAATTTGAAGCATCCAAATTTGCCAGAAATGTATGAGGCTATGGCAGTACTTGGCCAACTCCTTGGAGAATACCATGTAATCTCTGTTGGATTTCAGACTGGTATATAGTGGAGTCATTAAAGGGAGAACAAATACAATTTAGCTATTGTTACTTGATGTTTTATTCAATCTCGTGTAATGTCTGTCCAACTAGAATTATTTTAAGTTTGAGTTTCTTCATTGTTTTTGCCAGAAATTCATATTTATTCACTTAAGTCATTTAAGATAAAATCTGCAGTCTTCTGTATTGAATCAGTATTTATCATTGACTATAACTTTTCCATGTATTTGAGTTCTACTCTAGATAAATATAATACTAATTCGTTCTTGAATTTTAAAAGGAAGAGGAGGCATTTTACTTGCATTACCTTTTATTTTATGGTTATTTTTTCCAGCTTTTTTTCATAACTTTTTATTTGGAAATAATTTTAAACCTAGTATAAATTTGCAAGAATAGTAGGAAGGATACTGTTAAGATCTTACCCTCATTTACTTTATCATTTTTTCTTTTTTAGTGTGTATGTATATGTATGTATGTGCATATAGTCTGTTTTTATAATATATATATATATACACACATATATATATTTACATATTTTTCTAAACCACTTGAGAGTGGATTTTTTTTCCCAGTAAGCTTTCTTATCTTTGTTGTTTTTAGATATCCATTTTCATGGTTTATCCAAGATGTTTTGTTCTGGTTAAGGTGGTGGTAATAAGACAGAGCATTCAGGTAATTAGTAATTATTCTAGTGGCAATTGTCTACTTAATTTATAGGACCTTTATGGAAACTTACAGACTGTTGGAGACAGTATATTCAAAAGTTTCTCTTGGCTTTTTATTGTATCTGTCTTTAAAATATTTTGACTAAGACCTCAAAGAATAAAGGAAAAGGTGGTCTATAGAAAGACTGGTAGTTACTCTACAGGGATAGTGTTACTGGGACAGAAACATTGACAAAAACTGACACTTGACACATAGATACCAGTTTTCTGTTGATGATGAATTTTAGTCTGAAAATTGTATACTGAGTCCAGCTCAGTATAAAAGATATTTCTCACGTTTTCCTCTTCATAGATCCTGGATTGCTGTGTGTCTAGACAAATGCTTTCTTTGCCACTCGTTTTATTTTTATTCTTATATGCATTGTTCCAGATGGGGGAACAATGTAATACCCATATATGCTCTGCGTCCTCAAAATACGGTTCCAGAAGGACTGTTCATTGCTTTCTTAGCAGTTTCCTACTGTATCGGAGTGGCCTTTTAATAGATGCTGACTGATTTAAGTGATGATGTAGCCCACTAAGCTGCCCTGCTTCATTTTTGTTAGCTTATTCCTTAAATCTGTGGAATCAACAAGGCAGTGTCCTATCTTGTTTGAAGAAGTGTTTGAGGTTTTTTATACTTTTGTTCTATGCATTGAGGGCAGATATATTTCACTAGATAGACTATCTGCATAAGCTTTAAGAGTTTAATCACATATTTTATTACTTAATACATTTTTGATTCTATTGAATTCTCAATACTTTACCTATATTATCTTTAATTTTTACTAAAATTTTATAAAAATAAGTGAAACTATCTTTTTTTCACAGATGAAAGAAGTGAGGCTTGGAGAATAAACCAGCTTACCTTTTAGTAATATATGTCTTGTATTAATGTGAGAATTAATATATATAACTGGAAAAAGTTCACACACAGCCAGGACACAGGGGCCCTCAATAAATGAAAGCTTGATTACTATTGTTACTATTAGTGTTATTAATGACAGTGTATCAGCTAGTGTGCAATGTATCTGAGGTTCTGTTCAATCTGAACTGAAAGTCTATGTTGATTATATGTAATACATTTTGAAGCATAAATGGAGGGAACACTAGATATAGTTTTATTTATTCTCCTCTGTAGCAGTGTTCTCAATTATTCCAAATAAGCCAGATGTTAATGACCTTCTGGAATCAGTTTCCACCGTTGGCTTTAGCTTCCAGAGCAATCCTGTAGTCATTAGGGCTGACACCGTGTTTCATGCTGATGACACTGTTCCTAGAAGCTCTGCAACAGATGGTGGCCTTTGTGTAGACTCAGCACAGCCCTCCTGGCCCAGGCTGCCGATTCAGCAGAATCCAGTGGATAAACAGTCTGCTTATACAAGGCATTAGTCTGCAGTGGGGAGACTTATCTGGAGAACCAGAAAGAAAAAAAAAAAGATTATTAAAATGGGCTGAGGTTCTAACTGAACTCTGTTCTCTATGTGGTGTTTTGTGTTAGGTTTATAAAGCATATGGCCAGAAAGCTATTTTGCTGTAGGGCCAGTTAGCAAATAGCCCGGTGTCAGATTCCAGATAAAGCACAAGTTTACATCTTGCACTGAGACCATTTTTATCAGAGGGTGCTGTGTTTTACAAACGCCCACAGGAGGGCAAGATGCCAGGTGTACAGAACATGCAATTGATGAATACCCTAAGGAATAATAGTGAGATGGGATTCCTGTGCCAACAGAGGACTCTTTGTTCCACAGAAATTTTCATTATTTGGGACAGTGTTACTTGAATACAGTAATAGATGGAGTGGGCTATGTTCTGTTTGTGGCTGTAAATTGGGAATCATTTCTCTGTGACATGTGGAAACTACTTCTTTGGGGGAAAAGTGAGATGTGTTTATTTTGCTGATATTTCTTACATGTTTCCATGGGACTTGTCAGAGGATAAAACTTTCAGTGACAGGACTGGGATAGCAGAGGTGATTTATTATGAAGTTAATGACCTTATACTTCAGGACCCTTTACTTTCCAGGTTCTGTCCAAGGCCTTGGGCCTCATTTATATGATCATTTGTAAATATGCAGTTACGATGTTACAATACTGTTAAGAACGAAGTTTTCTTGTGCTTCTACTCCTTCCTGTTGCTTTTTATCTAGTACAGTGTAGTGGTAGAGTGGTCATGGGCATTTATGGAACCTAGCTAAGAAGGTGCTGAACTAGTAAGACATTTATTTTGTTTAGTGGGAAAAATTCAGATGAGTCATAACAAACATCAGAGTAGCATATCCAATTTTCTTTCAGAGAAATAGGTACATAACTAGAAGAAAATACATGATAATATGGTTACTAGAGTATGTAGAATTATGTTTCTGGGATTAAAATTAGTGTAAATATCAGAAACCTCATGTAATTTGATTTATTTCTATCCTTCTCCATCTTCTTTCAACCTTGTTTAATCTCATCTTTCTTTTCAGGAAAATGAAGTCAGACAGGGATCACTAGTGAATGAAATTGTTACCTTTATGAAACTGGGAGTGGGTAGGAAGGACTTTTCTAGGGATAATTCCAGAGTTCTCTTCTATTTCTTCTAACTATGTTACCCTAATTTCTGTTTTGCTTTTCTTGCTGGGGTGGCCAGGAAGGTGCTACTAGAATCAGCAAATATATTACTTGCTAATAGATTCTCATCCAACATGAATTCCTCAGTTTTCACAAGTAAAACAGATGTTTGCCCTTCTACCCTATTGTTTTATCTGTTCCTTTAATTGCATCAGCTTCAGGGAATCTGGGAAGCCATAACAAAAGAAATAATCCTTTTGGATTGCTACCCACAATGAGTCCCCAAATGCCACAGAGAATTTAGAAAACCAAGAAATCAGAGTTCTCACTAATGTCTGTTCCTCAAAGAGCCTTTCTTTCATCAACTCTCTTTGCAGGGGGTTACAATATTCGATGAGAAGCCTTGCTTGATTTATTCCTGGTGAATGTAGTTATATAGGATGAAAGTTTAAACATTTAATACTTTCTTACTTTTTGGAATCTAACATATGTATTACTTTACTGTTTTTTAAAATCAGAAACATGTATGCTACACATCAAACATTACGAATCAACTCATAAATCACCTACTGCTTTACCCATTTTCAAAAGAATTAATTTTAAGGAAATATAGTTTAAAGACCAAGTTTAAAAATCATATTCACAGCTAGGTGTGGTAATGCACACTCGTAAACACAGTTCTTGGGAGGCTGGAACAGGAGGATTGCATTTTCGAGAACAGCCTCAGCAACTTAGAGAGGCCTCTCAACAACTTAGTGAGACCCTGTTTCAAAATAAAAAATAAAATAGGGCTAAGGGTGTATCTTGGAGGTAGAATGCTTCTGGATTTAACCTTCAGTACAAAGCAGCAACAACAAATCGTATTCACTGGAAAACCATCATGTTTCCTTCTCTAAGTTGTTCTTGTCAGGTATTTTGATGAAAAGCTAACTAACACAGTCATCATTGGGTTAAGCTACTGAAGAAGTCAGAGCCCTCATGATCCAGTCATTGCCTAAAAGCCCTGCCTCTGAAACATGCTGAATTGGGGACCATACTTTCAACATGTGAGACTTTGGGTGGATATTCCAGATCTAAACCATACAAAGAGTTAGGAAGAGATGGAGTGAGATGCTGAGTTAATATTTTAGATTGTCTCCTCCTCTCCATTCTTTTCCATTCATCTCTCTACTCTAGTAGGCAAACCAATATGGAGGATATCAATAGGTCTCCTGGGAAAAGAACTGAGGGAGGGAGACCTATGATTTCAGGCTATTTATTCTCCCAGCTTCTTTCTCTAGCAGGTGCTTCTCTCTGCTCTTCCAATCATCAGTACTTTTTTCAAGGCAAGTTTCTCTAGTGGAATATTTTTCTTGTTTCCACTATCTTCTTTCCCTCATGTCCCTTAAGGACTATTAGTGGCAATAACCCTGCTATTACTGTTTCTCAGCTTCTGTATTTTCCCTTTTAATTTTACTGCATCCTTCCACACTATATCAATTGTTCTTCATTACCCTTTTTACCAATTATCTCAATTTTAGTGTAGCACCCATTTGCTAGGACCCTGACTGATACAGGTGCTAGTCTAGGTATACTCCCATGATGATTTGATATTATCAGTGACATGTGAAGGAGGTGAGGGAAAAAGCCATGGAGATATGTGGGAAAAGGACATTTCTGCATAGAAAAACAACAGTTCTTTTCTTGAAATGTTGGATGGACAACAAATTGAACTGCATGGCTGGAATGAAGTAAGCGAGAGAAGCAGGGAATTAAGTCAAAGAGCCTTATTAAAAATGAAGTGGGAAGTCCATGGAATGTCTTTTTAGGACTTAAACTTAGCATATGATGGGAACTTGGGAAGCTTATAATGTGTTATTCTGGCTTCTGTTTGGAGAACAGTCTGTATGGCAGCTCAGGTGGAAGCAGGAAAGCCAATTAGGAGGCTGAGGAAGATGATGGTGTATATTTATAAGAGACTTATTTTGTCATTAACTAGACATGTGAATTCATAAGATGGCTTACTAGGCTTCATATTCTTTGTTTGAAAATGAAAGCTAAATTAGATTATTGGTATTTGCATAGTTCCAGAGACCCTCTCTCCCAGTCCCCAGCCTGGTCACAGTGGTCCAGGAATGCCATAGGTATCAGGGCTCTTAAGTGTTTCAGTAGACACTTAATGTGTCTATAAATGCTCTTGTCATTGCTATCAAGAGTGACATTTTTATCTTTGGGTAGGATCATAAATTTGTGGAGCCACTATGGAGATCAATATGGAGATTCTTCAAAAGACTAGGAATGGAACCACCATATTACCTAGCTATATCACTCCTTGTTATCTTCCCCAAAGAATTAAAATCAGAATACTATAGTGATACATGCATATACATTTTTTTATTGTAGCACAGTTCACAATAACCAAGTTATAGGACCAGCCTAGGTGTCCATCAACAAATGAATGGATAAAGAAATGTGTTATCGTGGAGTTTAACTCAGTTATAAAGAAGAGTCATTTGCAGGAAAATGATGGAAATGGAGAACATCATACTAGATGAGATTAGCCAGACTCAGAGAATCAAGGCTCACATGTTTTCTTTCATATGTGTAAGCTAGAGAGAGAAAAAGGAGAGAAAGAACATCATGAAAATGAGAGAGACCAATAGAACAGTGGAAGAGGATTAGGGAAGGGAAAAAGGAGAATTGGGGAAAGAATTAAAACTAACCATAGTATGTGCATATATGAATGTATCACTATGAATTCACTATTACATATAATAGCAATGTACCAATAAAAATTATTTTAAGAAGGACATTTTTGAACCACAGGATAACTAATTAAAATTCCTTTAAAATTTTTTTCATATATGAATAGTTTATTTTTATTTTTATTTTTTTTATTTTTTATTTTTTTTGCGGTACTGGGGATTGAACTCAGGGGCACTCTACCTCCGAGCTACACCCCCAGCCCTATTTTTCATTCTTTATTTTGAAACCAGGTCTCACTAAGTTGCGGAGTGCCTGACTAGGTAGCTGAGGCTGGCTGCGAACCCGGATCCTCCAGTCTCAGCCTCCCGAATGCTGGGATTACAAGCGTGCGCCACCACGCCCGGCTATTTTTATTATTTTTAATGTGCTTTTATTGGTGCATTATTGTCAACATGATTTACATTATGATGTGAAACATAAAATTTTTAACTACTTTAGTTCATAAGTTTAATCAGTTGCAAGATTTTGTTAGCTTTGAGAGCTGCGTTAGCACTAAATGATTCCCTAAAAAATGTATCCAGCCAGTTTCATAACTCTTCCCAGGTAACTCTTCTTTTTTGTCTTCGAAGTATAATTTAGCCTTACGATTCTTTAATTATACAGTCTTAGGATCTGCAGTTGAGACAGACCTTGGAAATTATCTCTTTCAGCTTTTTTCTTGATACACAATGACGACCACATCTCTGAGACTAGTTATTCAGAATCTATTTGCAGAGTGCCAGGGTCTCATCAACTGGGATGGTAACCAACTCCATTTTGTAACAGTTTTTATGCTTTCTTTTGTCCAGCCAAAATAAATATATTCGAAACCTCCACTTTTTGGCCATTTTCCCATAATGATTTCAAAACAATATCTGTGGTTACAGATCTCAGAGTTTACTGTACATAAGTCACTTAGAAGGTGAAGAGGGATAGGACTCTCCAGGACTCTCTACCCAAAGATCAGGGATGGAGTCCAGCAATTTATATCTTTCACAAACACTTCATGTGGTTATAAATATAAGTTGCTGCTAACACTCACCACAGACTACTGTGGAAAGAAAATTTCTGTTTAAAAGAAACTGTATAATTATTCCATTTTTTTGAATGCTCTGCTTATGGTACATTTGATAATCATTTTAATGAATTTGGGAGTTTAGGTAAGCAGTTGGATCAGCTTTGTATTTTTTATTGGGTGCATTGTGATTTTACATCATATTGGGGTGCGGGGTGTCAGAAAAATGCATGCACACAACTTGCCCTCCCCACTGGGTCCCTCCCCCTTCCCCGCTTTATATCTTTATATTGTGGCAATAGTGTGGCAGATTGAAGAGGGTGCTGAAAAAAGTGAGACCAGTGAGGACATTGTTCTGATATTACAGAATGTTAGAAGCAAAAAGTTAAAGAGTCTTTGTAGGGGCTGTAAATAATCCAGCTGTTCAAGCAGGTGACAGTGTTTGAACAAAGATGTGAAGATATTAATTGGTTTGGGTCAAGACAGAGTCAATTCTCCTTGTATTTGTTCTTTTCTAACTCAAGGGAGGTAGTGATTATGCATAGAATTTTTTAATCTATGCGCTCTGTCTTTTCTAATCATTCCAAGAACCCTTAACCTTAGTTTAAGGAAATAAGGATGAGATAACTCTTTAGCCCTGAGGTGCTGCTAAAAGTAGATGTACTTATACTCCTTAGGGTTGGAGAAGGGACTGTATGTCAGAAGAAGCACATTTAAAAGGCATGTTATTTTACAATCACTACTCTCCTCTTACTTGACTCTTTATGACAATATGACTACTGTTTGAATTTTGTTAGGACCTTTGCCCTTAAGCCCACAAACAGCAGTTTGAAAGCAGATGAAGCTGGAAGATCTCTCCTTAAGACCAGCTGCAGTTCAGATGTGACCACTCATCGTTCTATAATAAGCAGCTTAGACCCAATTCTCCATACTTTGGACTGTCCCCATACAAAGCTGTTTCTGTCCCACACAGGCAGAGACTCCCTGTGCTCCAGGCTCAGCTGCAGGGTCTGCTGAATTAATCAAAGGATGCTTAAACCGCATTCCCCAAAGACTTGGGAATTTCTATAGTGACTCCACCCTAGCACTGAACTCTTTGCCCTTTTAAAGTGTTGTCTTGACAGCTGGCAATCTGAGAGGAGTCTAATCCTGGGAAAACAGCTTAGAAAAATGATTCTTTTTATTGAAGAGATATACAGATTCACTTGTCTGTTTGCTTGTCAGAATTGACTAAAATTTTTAACTTTTAATTAACATTTTGAAACACCCTATAATGCAATAGGCACTGCATTTAGCACTGTACTTTCACTATTTCATTTAGTCCTAATAGCACTTACCAGATGCTTATCATTTTCTTTGCACAGAGGAAGAAATGGTGAGCCTGCTAGGTTATGGGTGTCCACTGACTTGGGACAAATGGTTTTCAGCTCTGGCTGTACATTGGAATCTCTTGAAAAGCTTCTTAGAAATACAGATTTTGGGATCTAGGACGATTAATTAGGTTAGATTCCCCACGGGTCAGTTGGGACCAGGCATCGGAATTTAAAAACAAAAGAAAACTGTCCAGGTAATTCCAATTTGCTTGCAAACTTCTGTCCTAATGAATCTGACACTCAAAACCACCTCCACCAAGACGGCCCGCAGTGTTTATATTAGGTAGAATATCGTTAAGAGTTCAGAATATTGAGATCTTTCCTGGCCAACCGCATTTGAATCTGAATTTTAGAAGATTCCTAGGGAATTGCTTATTTTGCCTTTGCAACTTTTCTGTGATTCTAAATTTGTTCGAAAATTAAAAGTGTTTATTGGGGAAAAATCATGTTGGGGATACAAATATCAAAACCTTCACTCCAGAAGCTTAGTCTAACAAGAAAGAAACTGATTAAAAGGCAATTTACTAAGAGCTATAATAAAAGTAATGTAGAAAACTCTGTCAGTTTATAGGAAGAAATTAAAAAAATGCTGCTTGGAGTAATTAGAGAAAATTACTAAAGAAAGGTGACTTCAGGCTTTTCAGGCACAGAGAAGGAAATGAGGCACAATTTCTTTAAGAAGAGTCATTAGTGGGGGGGAGAGCAGCAAATGCTGTACATGTATGTCACTGTCAACATGATTTACATTATGATGTGAGACTATAATGCACCAATAGAAGCAC
Organism: Graphiurus murinus; assembly: GCA_004027655.1. Classification (NCBI taxonomy): domain Eukaryota; kingdom Metazoa; phylum Chordata; class Mammalia; order Rodentia; family Gliridae; genus Graphiurus; species Graphiurus murinus. The sequence continues at coordinate 6,529 of PVLC010016412.1, read as the reverse complement.
ATTATAAAAAAAGAAAATTATTAGTATATAAGAAATTTTAAAAGGGACACGAGTCTGAGCTTTATTGAAAACATAATGTTTAATGCATCGTATATATTTTAAAATATAATTTCTGACCCAAAACTGAGGAATAATAACATACTAGAAGTGTAATGTAACAAGTAACTGAAGAATTTCTTTCTCTTTTGGGAGAAAATATAGTAATTAGGAGAAATTAATCAGTTACAATACTAGCACTCTTGGAAGGGTTAGGGACATATTCCCTCTTTAAGGCTGTTTTGATTCTATTCTTTATTAACTTTTCAGTTTCTTAGTAATGTCCTATTTAAAATTTCCACCAAATCTTCACAGATGCTATTTTTCTGCATCTTTAAAGAATTTATGGGCATGTCTGACCCTTTCTACTCCTGGATAACTACCTCATCCTTTAGCTAGGACTATACTCAGAATCACTTCTTCAAAAAACCCTTTTAAGGTCGTTTGCAGTTTGGCTTGTGTACTCTACTCTGAGTTACTTGAGCATCTTGTATATGTCACACCATTGTTCATTTTCCTTTTCTCATTTTTTTCTTTTTTTTTTTTTATGAAACAGTAAGTAGCTTAAAGGCAGGGGCTATTTTCAATGGCTTTGGGATTTCTAGTAGTTTGGTTAGTGTTTGATTTGATAAATGCTTTGAAGTAAATAAAAGTGCAAATAATAGCTGTTTTCGACCTTATTTTATTTGGATTGTGAAACACATTTACCATTAATAGTCAGGAACAAACTTAGAGGCTTGTCATAGGACAGATTCCCAGTAAATATTATTTGCATATGAAATTAGAGACATTTTCACTTTATACCAGAAAATCTATGTATGTAGATTATGTTAAGAATATGTCTCCCTTAGCATATTATTAAGAGACTGTGAACTCAGACAATGAGTATCATTGCTCATAAATTAATAATGATTTTATAGCTTCCAGTTATGAAGCACCTGTACATGTTTTACTATTAAAAGCTTCTTACATAATTTTGTCATACTTAATTATCTGAAAAATGTTATGCGGTTAATATGAGACTTGGGCACAGGTTTGGATTCACAAATGTTTAATTATAGAGCTTGTGTTTTTTTTTTTTTTTCTTGTCAGTATCCTTTCTCTCTGCCTTGCTCTCTCCTTTTCTTACAAAAGTAGCTGAGTAAAATTCCATTGTGCTGTGCATATATGAATATATCACTGTGCGCATCACTATCACATGTGCCATTACAATACACCAATAAAAAAGAAACAGAAAAAGGAAGCAGCTGACCCCAAAGTTCAGGAAACAAAAGCAAAAATAGAAAACAGGATTACATACAATTAAACCACTTCTGGAACTGTGAAGGAAACAATCATCAGACCTACGGAATGGGAGAAAATATTTGCAAACTACACATCTTATAAAGGGTTAATATCTAGAATATATGAGAAATTTCAAAAACTTAATAGTGAAAGAAAAATTTAAAAAACCAATAACCCAATTAAAATATGGACAATAGACCTAAATAGACATTTCTCAAAAGACATACAAATGGCTACCAGGTATATGAAAAAATGTACAACATTACTAATCATCAGGGAAATGCAAAGTCACAATGGGATGTCACTTCATGTCAGCAAAATGGCTATTATAGGAAGACAAAAGATAACATGTGCTGGTGAAGAGGGGGAGAAAAGAGGACCTTACACACTGGGCAGCAATGTTATTAGTGCAGGTATATGGAAACCAATATAGAAGTTTATCAAAAGTTAAATCATACTACCATATGATTCAGAAATACAACTACTGGGTATATTTTCAAGGGAAATGAGGGCTGAGGGATATAGCCCACGGAGAAAGTGCTTGTTAGATTGTGCAAGGGCTGGGGTCCTTAGCATGACAAAACAAGACAAAACAACAAAAAACCCACAAATGAAATGAAAGCTCTCTGTTGAAGAAAAGACACCTGTACTCATAGGTTGTTGGAACACTAGTCATAAAATGGAAATAACCTAGGTGTCCATCCAATGATGAATGGATAAATAAAATGTACATATGCATCATAGAATACTGTTCAGCCATAAAAATGAAATCTTATTTTTCATGACGATTTGGATATAATGGGGTATATGAATGTTATGTGAAATAAGCAAGGCACAAGAAGAGAAATACTACATGATTTCATTCATGTATGGAATATAAAAAACTTGATCTCATAAGGATTGAGAGTAAAATGGTATTTAACAGAGGCCAAGGAGAGTATGGGAGAGCTAGTTATGGAGAATGCTTGATCAATGAGTACTAAGTTACAGTCAGATAGGAGTAAGACATTTTGGTGTGTTATTACACAGAAAGGTGACCATAAATAATAGTAATGTACTGTATGTTTTGCAAAGGTAGAAGAAAGAATTTTGAATGCTTTTACCATGAAGCAATGATAAAATGAGTAGATGTGTTTAGACTGATGTAAGCATTACGTGATGTATACATGTATTTAAACATCACATAGTACTCCATTAACATGTATAATTTTTAATATATCAGTTAAAAAGAATTTTAATTTAAAATTTAAAGAAAAGCAAGCCAGGTTTGGTGGCACATACTTGTAATCCCAGTACTCGGGAGGCTGAGGCAGGAGGATCACAGGTTCATGGCCAGCCTCAGCTACCTAGTGAATCCTCCACAACTTAGTGAGACACTTTTTTACAATAAAAAATAAAAAATAAGGGGCGGGTGTAGTGGCACACGCTTATAATCTCAGTACTTGGGAGGATGGGACAGGAGGATTCAGATTCTCAGCCAGCCTCATCTACTTAATGAGGCCCTCTGCAACTTAGTGAGACCCTGTTTCAAAATAAAGAATAAAAAATAGGACTAGGGGTTTAGCTTGGTGGTAGAATGCTCATGAGTTCAATAGTTCAGTCCCCAGTACCACACACACACACACACACACACACACACACACGGCTGAGGTGTAGCTTGGAGGTAGAATGACCCTGAGTTCAATCCTCAGTATTGCAAAAAAAGAAAAGAAAAGTAGCTGTAACGTATTACATCTTTCTCTTACTAGAAATTGCATGACTGGAATCAAGGACTTTCCTTTTAACCACTAATTTACAGTGATCATATATAAATCACTGGACCTCTCCTCCTCAGTCTCCATGTTTATGAAAGGGCTTATTAGCCTGTATCAGGGATCCTTTCATTAAGCAACACATACTTGAAAGGTCACTGTGTGCCATTAGATACACATTATAGGTATAATACCATTATAGGTATTGAAGATACGACAGAAAAAGATAGAAAAGATCTCAGTCTTTTTTATTTTGGTAAGTTAGGCTGAAAATATAATCAGTAGCACTAGGTGCAAGGAAGCAAATAGAACACGGTGACAGGGAAGAATGTGGCTGGTGTGTGGCGGGGGACCTCTATGTAAGGAGTGTCTGGGACATTTTCCCATAGGAGGTAACATTCCAGACCTGAGAGAAAAGCAGAAGTCAGCTGTGAATAAAATTGGGAGTTCAGGTTCCAGGCAGAGGGATGACCAGAGGCAGAAATCTTAAGGCGGCCAAAGCTTTGCCTATTGGAGAACCATTAAGGACCAGCCTGGCTGGTTTGAAGAGAATTGACAGGTCCTAGTTATGGAATTCAAGTCAATGATCGATGTTGTTTCTCAAACACCAGTGTGCAGGTACTGTGGAAGAATCCATAATTATGTTCTCACCTCTTTAAGACCTTTGACAACTATGACATTTTTGATACTTTCTCCAAGATTTTTAATGTGTTTCATGTGTGTTGAGGAAATCCTTCCTTATAACTAATTTTCTAGAATAAAAACTTGCTTCCCCAGCTTCTTTTGTAGCTAAGACACAGTGTGTGTGTGTGTGTGTGTGTGTTTGTGTGTGTGTGTGTGTGTGTGTGTGTGTGTTATGATCCAGGCTCTGTCAATCAGCTGCACAGAATTAAGACTGAATTGAAAAGTAGACCAGAATCAAGCACCACAGAATCCATTTGGCCACGATGGTGGCAGACACATTTTGATTTTGTTGAGAGGGGCAGCGATAGCTGAGTTTCTAATCTAGTATTTGATGCCTAGCTTCTGGTTAGCACAGTGGACTTGGTTCATGGTCCTTATGGTGGAGCCTTGGAGCCTGTGTCACCTTTTTCACTAATGCTCCTGACTGCACAGCCTGCTTCTCTGGCCATCTCATAATTTCCATGAGCCTGTACTATTTTTCCATAAGTTTATTTTAACTTAAATTAACTAGAGTACATTTATGTTGTTTGCAAATAAGAACTCTGTGCCAAAGTTCTGAACTTGAAAGTAAGGGACAGGGAATTTTACTACCTGTGGCTGAGAAGCTTGTCATTCCAATTCTAAATTCTTGGGCTAATTTCTGGCCAAAAGATGACCTGAACATGTACACATTGCATATGTCAAAACTTCATTTTCCATTTTTATTTTCAAAATTAATATTTGTAAACTTCTTTCTATGATTATCCAAGCCCATTTTATTCTTTTCATGGGAAGTCGCAGTAATTATTTAGTTATATCCTTCTGGAATCCTCTCTTGGCCACCTTTCATTTAAAGAGCAGGCTCTTATAAAAAGACTCTACCTTCCCCTTAGATTTCAAATTCCTGTGGCTCACAGGTATTTTATTGATGAGGGACGCATTACTCTAGTCTCTCTTTTACTGAGATCCTACTTATCAGTAAGGCTGATGTATTTAATTAGTAACCACAACCTTAATCTTCTATTTATTTCTAGAAAAAAATTAAATGTCTGTTTAGAAGTCATTCTTTCAGTAAAAATATAACCAGCATTTTATGAAATATACTATAACCCATCTAAGAAAAAGCTTCTCAAATTTAAGTGCCTTTTAATAGCTGTACAAAAGTTAGGTGAAAAATATGTTTATAATTACCATCACCCCATCTGTCCAGTTCTTATGCCAGGCTGGTCTCGGAAGAGTTGTTAAAAACATAACTGTGCCTTTAGAATGACTTTCCATTTTCTTCCTCTCTCCACTGGCTCTCTCCATTCTGTACTGAAGAATCCTCATTACTTCCACCAGTTGTATTTCCTAGAAACGATTCTTATAGTTGAATCTATTGTCTTTCTTCAACTGACATGTCAGTTGGATGCAGTGCTCTTCATAATGACTATTAGCAAAGAAAATCTCTCCTCTATGTAGGTAAAAATGGTGATTGACTCCTGGAAATGTTTGAATATCAATTTAAAAGCAGATATTTAAGTTAAAGTATCTTTAAATGAAATATAACCATTAGGCTTATGTGTGTTTAGGCTTTCCCTCTGCCAGTGAGGTTTTAGACTTGTTGTTTTGATTGTGTTTAGTATGTTCTTGGTGACACACTTATGTATGATCACTTGAGTGTTACCTTAGGTTTGTCCTATGTCTGTGTGGGTTAGAGACAAAATGCTTTGGATGGAGAATTCTCATTCTAGAATATATTTTTATGATTCCCTTTCTCCCTTTCATCTTAAGAATGGTACACATTTTAAATGATACATTACTCAAAAACTAAGACTGGAAATCTAAATTTGTTGTCTTACTAGGAAAATTTTGAAAAATTAAAATTAATTCTTCAAAGTAGCTGATAGAGTTAGGTGATCAGTAGAATTACTACCTTTTTCCATTTATTTTATATATGTTGGATTTTTGGCTTAATAAAAACTCAAAAGGAAAATCGTAGGTATCAGATTAACATAACACTGTGCAGTAGGCAATTTGTTAGGCTTCTCTGAGCTTCAGTGTCCTTATTTGTAAAACATGGATGAAAGCTTTGTTTATAGGATTAGGATTTTATCAGGAAATGAATGCTCTAGTGTTCTAGTGTGGACTCCAAAATACTGTTCACTTGTTGAACATTAATTAAAAAGGACTTTATTCAAGTATCATTTAATATTGATTAACCTACAAAAACTAGATAGAAGTTTGCATAATTTTTTTTATCAGAATAATTTAGGGTTATAGAGGCCAAGAGATGTGAAGGGCTGCCTGTAGGAGGTGGTGACTTGGGAAATGGAGCAAATTTAAGCACAATTTGGGGCAAGATACCCTTTATTTTCTGTGTTTGTGAAGTAAATAATTAACTATAGATTAGTTAACTATAGATGATTTCCATTTCATAATTAGGTGGCATTCTTAACAATATCTTATGTAACATCAATTTGTAGGTGAAGTTCTTTCAAATTAGAGCATCTGTCACTGAAGATAAGAGAAAGCAACCTTCTCGGGGGTCTCATGGGAATTTATATCTGTCATAAAGGAATAATTATTAGAAAGTTCAGTATGAAATTTTAATTATACTTCATAAAAGATAGCATTTATTGGACATTTATTTGCCTATTATATGCCAGGAAATGTGCAAAGTTTTAGCATTGATTACCACATTTCTTTCTCAGATCTACTACATAAAAGAATACTATCTTCTTTTGGTATATGAAAAGTAGGAAATTGTATACAATCTTTACTGCTGATTCTTTACAGCAAGTATTTTTTTTTTT
>PVLC010016411.1:0-35493 GCA_004027655.1 Graphiurus murinus | reverse complement strand
AAAAAAAAAAAAAAAAAAAAAAAAAAAAAAAAAACCAAAAAACAAAAAACTACAACAACAACAAAAAAACACCAAAGGTGCTGTCAATGAAAGTAATTGATACCAAACGTGGTTAAAATTAAAAACTTCTCTTTGTGAAAAATGATGACGAGAGCGTAAGACAAGTCATAGACTGGGATAACATATTTGCAGAAGACACACCTGATACAGGACTGTTATCTACTTCAACAATAGGAAAACAGTCTGATTTAAAAAATGGGCAGAAGACGTGAATAGACACTTCACCAGATAATTTGATGGCAAGTCACGATATGAAATTATGTCATTAGGGAAACACAAATTTAAATAACAAGGAGAAACCACTACACCATATCAGAAAGGCCCGAACTCAAAACACCGACGACACAAAATGCTGGTGAGGATGTGGAGCCACAGGAACGCCAGGTAGAAATGCAAACTGGTAGAGCCACTTCAGAAGGTGGTCTGGTGGTTTCTTACAAAACAAAACATACTCTTCCCATAACCATCAAGCAATCATGCTCCTGTTTTTACTCAAATGAACTGCAAACTTATGTCACATAACTTTTATTATAGTATATTACCATAATTATTCTACTTTATTGCTAATTATTGCTAATCTCTGGCTGTGCCTCATTTGTAGACTGAACATTATCATAGGTGTATAGGCAAGACAGTACAGAGAATTCAGTACTGTCCATGGTTTCAGGAATCTACTGGGAGTCCTGGGAACCACAGATAAGAGGTGACGACTACAAACTGTGGCACATCCAGACAACAGAATACTCTCCAGTGCTAAAAGAGAAATGAACCATGAAGCCACGAGAAGGCATGGAGGGAACTTACGTGCATATTACCAAGTGTGAAAAGGCTCTGTGCTGTATGAGCCCAACTACATGTGTACTGGAAAGGTGAAACTACGGCTCATCGGCTGCCAGAGGTCAGAGAGGAGGAGGGGCGAAGGGGAACACAGGAACAAAAACCAAAACCACCGTGAACACTGCACTGCCAACGACAAGGGCTACTGTGGAAAAGACAAACAATAACACATGCGTCCGGATGAAAGAGGAACTCCTGTACCCAGTTAGGGATGTAAATTAGTACAGCCACCGGGCAAGACAGTATGGAGGTTCCTTAAGAAACTAAAAATAGAGCTACCACACAACCCGGCAGTCCCACTTCTGGGTGCACACCCACAGGAAATGAAAGCATCATGTTGAAAAGACTGTTGTCCTCCTGTGTGTGCCTCGGCCCTACTCACAACAGCTGGGCATGGAATCAACCTAAACGCCCATTAACGGACAGATAAAGAAAATGTGGAACATATGCAACAATGGAATACTATTCAGCCATAAAAAGCATGCAATCTGTCATTTTGGATTTGGGGGACACTGTGTTAGGTGAAATAAGCCAGGCTTGGAAAGATGAACACTGCATCATCTCACTCATATGCAGAATCTAAAAAAGCTGATCTTATAAAAGTTGAGAGTTGAACAGTGATTACCCAAGACTGGGGGGAGGAGCCACAGGTTGGGGAGAGGTTACAGTCTGGGAAGAGGACTCTGATGTTCCATGCCACAGCAGGGTGAACAAAATTAACAACAATGCATTATACAGCTCAAAAGAGAAGGGGGATTTTGAATGTTCTCACCATAAAGAAATGGTAAGACTCTAAGGTGAGGATATGCTGACTACCCAGAGTTGATCACAACCCGATGTAGACATGAATGGAAACATCATATTGTATCTCAGAACATTTACAAATATCACATATCAATCAAAAACAAATAAAAAGAAACAAAATTTTTTTTCTGGGTGATACTGGGAATTAAACTGGGAGCACTTCCAGCCCTTTTTATTTTGAAACAGAGTGTCATTAAGTTGCTGAGGCTGGCCTTGAAACTGCCATTGTCCTGTCTCAGCCTCCCAAGTACTGAGGTTACAAGCATGTGCTACCACCCCCAGCTGAAAAAAAGAATTTTTAGGACACCAGAATTGTTGGATATAATAATATGATGGTGAATATTACATACATATTTGGGGGGGGGGTAGATGGTACTAGGGATTGAACCCAGAGGTGTTCTACCTTCGAGCTACACTCTCAGTCCTAATTTATTTTTTGAAATAGGGTCTAGCTAGGTTGACAAGAATTTCACTAAGTTGTTGAAGCTGGCCTTGAACCTGTGATCCTCCTGTCTCAGCCTCCCAAGTACTGGGATTTCAGGTGTGCGACACACCCAAGTCATTATATTTTTCCAAAATCTCCAGAATGAACCCCAAAAAGGGCTAAAACGCTAATGTGAATTGTGGACTTTGGGAGTAATACTTATGTGTCAATGCAGACACGTGGATTTTTAATAAACATACCACCGTCGTGTAGATATCAGTAGGGGAAGGCTTGGGGAGGAAAGAGATGTTACATGGGAAATCTCTCTGTCCCCTCAATTTTGCTGACAATTTAAAACTGCTTCAAAAAATTAAAGGTTATTAATTTAAATAAGTGTTTTCAGCAATTTCAAACCATTCTCATTAAATTTTTCCAGGGGGAAAGAAAAGGCAATGGCCTCATCCTCGAATACACATCCCATGTTTGTGGGGTGCGGGTGGGGCAGGCGCCACGCCATTCTCAAAGCCTGACTTCCACTTCTTGGCTTTCCATCAGCCTCTAGCCAACCCCCTACTCCCCCAGAGACTTTCTTTTCTACAACTGCATTAAATAAGGGTTTTCACCAAGTGGAAACACATCCCGAGCACAGCCCAGGCATGTTCTTTTAAAGCTACTTTCCCTTCAAGTGGAAAGTTTGCTTCTAGGAGGCCTGAACTAGACGACTCCCGGAAGCTGTTACCAGCGGCCTTCTCCCCTGCACCCAGGCAAGCTTCAAGCATAAAAGGAACAGGTGCTAACCACAAGGGCTTTTTTTTTTTTTTTTGCGGTACTGGGGATTGAACTCAAGGGCATTCTACCTCCGAGCTACACCCCCAGCCCTATTTTTTATTCTTTATTTTGAAACCGAGTCTCACTAAGTTGTGGAGTGCCTCACTAGGTAGCTGAGGCTGGCCGCGAACCCGGATCCTCTGGTCTCAGCCTCCCGAATGCTGGGATTACAAGCGTGCGCCACCACGCCTGGCCCACAAGGGCTTTTGTGACCTCAAGTGAGAAATTTTAACCCGGGCGTGCGCGTATGGCTGGGGATGGAACCCAGGCCCAGCACGTACTCTACCCGAGCTACACCCCCAGCCCTTAACCAGAGGCTCAAGGCCTGCCTCAAAAGGTCAGAGGAGAACGGAGGGAACCACTCCAATGGTAGTTTTTTGTCTCTAAATATATTTGCTTCTCCTGAAGAAATCTGATGAAACTGAGTGAGAAAAAAATCCCAATCACTCAAAAGAATATTCTTTTGAATATTTCTAAGAAGTATTCTTTGGGTGGGAAAATTACAAAATTAGTGTCTTTCACAAAAGTAAGTGTAGAGTCTTGACTGATTTCTGCCGTAACGCAGCAGGTCAAGGGATGGGGTGGAGGGGTCTGCCTTCCAAAAGCTGGGGCTGTGTCTGTTAATGCTTTGTCAAACTCTGGTGTGTTTTCATTTACTTCCTGTATGTACAGGTTGAATTAAAAAGTAGTGGACTTAACCAAAACTTACAGAGGAGAACAGAGATAATCACAAATTGCCTGGTGGACAAAGTGAAGCAGGCACCAGCGACAGGAGCAGGCCCAGAAGTGGTATTTCTTTTGGTAGCAGCAAAAACTAAAATGAAGAGACAGGCAACCTGCCCAAAATGAAGAGCCTTTCAGGCTAACCGCGGTTTCCGGGCTCTTTTTTTTTTTTTTTTAATGCAAACATAACCACAGTTCTAACTTTGCTTCCAAACTTTTCTTTTTGGAGAAACTAAAATAAAGCCCAAGCAAGCCTCAGTGCCACTGATATACATGAAGGCTCCGGGCACAATGCAAGTACTTTTCTAGATTATTCCTACCCGGGCTGCTGGGAGAGCCTGACACAGTGTATCTTTGTTTGCTCGCTCTTCCCCAACAAAACTGGTGTTGAAGTAGCTACTTGACTTTACAACTAATACATCCACTAGTGAGAGGCCTGGTGCTTAAACTGCTAATACAATACTTGATTAGAACATTTGTTTTAAGCTGGGCATTGCAGCACACACCTGTAAGGCCAGGACTCAGGAGGCTGAGGCAGGAGAATCGGGAGGATCACAGGTTCAAGGCCAACCTCAGCAACTTAGCGAGACTCTCGGTGACTTAGTGAGACCCTGTTTCTTTTTTCTTTTCTTTATTTTTGGTACTAAGAATTGAATCCAGGGGCATTCTACCTCCAAGCTACACCCCCAGCCCTTTTAAAAATTTGTTTTGTTTTGAAACAGGGTCTTGCTAGATTGCTGAGAATCTCGCTAAGTTTCTGATGCTGGTTTCAAACCTGTGATCCTTCTGTCTCAGCCTCCCAAGTACTGGGATTATAGGCATGGTCACCAGGCCCAGGGAGACCCTGTTTCGAAAATAAAACAGGGCTGGGGGTGGAGCTCGGAGGTAGACTGTCCCTGGGTTCAATCTCTAGTACCAAACAAAGAACAACAAAAACAAAACACATTTGTTTTAAAGCAGAGGAGGGGGGATGGGAGAGGAGAGAACAGAAGGAATTAAAAACAAGACTCTGCAAACCTCTCTCTAAGCATGTGAAAGATGAATTAAGATGGCGCCTGTTTCCCATATATACACAACTTCAGATAAGGAGGGCCTGCTGGAAGCACAAAGCTAGAAGCACAAAGATATTGGCCTCTAGAGAGAAGAGAGGAAATAACTTTAGATCTGAGATTCCCTTTGTTTGGGATTTGATAGGTCTTTTGCCCTCAGGGCCATCTGCTGCCTAAAGATATTATTTTAAACATTCAACCCAGCTGGGCATGGTGGCGCACACTTGTAATCCCAGCATTTGGGAGACTGAGACCAGAGGATCCGGGTTCGCGGCCAGCTGGCCAGCCTCAGCTACATAGTGAGGCACTCCGCAACTTAGTGAGACCCTGTTTAAAAAAATAAAGAGCTGGGCGTGGTGGCGCATGCTTGTAATCCCAGCATTTGGGAGGCTGAGACCGGAGGATCCGGGTTCACAGCCAGCCTCAGCTACCTAGTGGGGCACTCCGTAACTTAGTGAGACTCGGTTTCAAAATAAAGAATAAAAAATAGGGCTTGGGGGTATAGCTCAGAGGTAGAACGCCCCTGAGTTCAATCCCCAGTACCACAAAAAAAAAAAAAAAAAAAAAAAAAAGAATAAAAAATATGGCTGGGGGTATAGCTCGGAGGTTGAATGCCTCTGAGTTCAATCCCCAGTACTGCAAAAAAAAAAAAAATATTCAACCCCATCCCCTCCCCCATGCTGAGGATCAAACCCAGGGCCTCAAACACACACTAGGGCAAGGGTTTTACTACTGAGCTACACACGGTGTGGTACTGAGGATGGGACTCAGGGGCATTCTACCTCTGAGCCACAACCCCAGCCCTATTTAATTCTTTTATTTTGAAATAAGGTCTCACTAAGTTGCTGTGGCTGGTCTTGAATCGGAAATCCTCCTGTTTCAGCCTCCTAAGTACTAAGTACTCCTAAGTACTACTAAGTACTCCTAAGTTACATGTGTGTGCCACCACGCCTGGCTCTTCTGCCTATTTTTATAGATGAGAAAAGGAGACTCTAAGAACAGTTATGTAACTTGGCTATGAGTTAAGCTGCTGCAGAGTAAATGTGCATAGGCATTTAAATCTTACGTGTCATATGCATCTGAGAGCAGGAAACCAACAGGAGAACAGGGTATCAAGAAACAGGGAACTTCTAATAGGAGGGGAAAGGTCTGTGGTCCAAGAACACTTAAATCACCTCAAGGAATATCTCAGTTTTTCCTTCGACCAAGCCCCCTACCAGATAAGAGATACTGAACTACTGAACTTCCTTTGATTTAAAGTAAATTAATTCCCAGGTAACCGAGATGATGTTTTGTAATAATAATAATAAAGCATCATGGGAACACATTTTTCTATACAGTAACTAATTGAAAATTGTTACTTCTTCATCCTCCTCCTAGTACAAATTTGCTAGGACATTTCATTGTGGAATTAAATCACAACAGTTTTAAGCTACAAGGCCATCTTTCTTGTTCTGAGGTAGTTGGCATTTTTCTATCAGTGAAAGAAAGACAATCCAAGAGGAGAAACAATAACTGGCTTCTTAGTTACTGCTTTAAATAAGTTTCTATTTTGGCAAAGAAATAGAAAAAAAGTCAAAAGGAATTTTGTAATTGCAAAAAAAGTGCTCCACCGGGCGGAAACCCCCTCAGCGGGGGAGGAGGAGCAAAAGGCCCTTTCCCGTGTTGGCGGTACAAGCAGAAGCTGAGGCCTGTCATCCTCGTCTTTCATTCTCTGATCTTAAAGCACCTCAGACAAATGTGCCACAGGCAAGGGGTCTGCGTGGGTGCACCTGTGAGCGAGCCCGCCTCCCCCCCGACAGCCCCAGGATCACGCAGGAAACCCCATGCTCACGTACCGCTGGTCATGTGGGACACCTTTGCCAGCTTCTTCATCACATTGTCCAGCCGGGACTGAGTGCTCTCCAACTCGTGAGAGAAATCGTCCAACATGCTAGAAAGAGGAGACCGAGAACGGAGGTGGTAAGCACAAAGCCTCAGGAAGCAAGGCACAGGTCACAGAATCCAATCAGGGTCTAGTCTCCATTTCAGCAAACACAAAACAGGCAACACGGGAATTCAGGACCCTAATCCATCATCCCAAATCCTTGAGACAAGGTATGCCTTCGATTCTGAAATTTGAGGTATTTTTACAAAGGTAAGTTATGCATGCCATAATCAAACATGTTTATATTTCTGCAGAGAAAACTATGAGGAATCACAGTTGCAGTCAGTTCTCAGATGAGGTTTTCTGTTAACAGGAGCTTGCTGCAAATAATAATAAAAAAAGAACCACAAAAGTCAACGTGGGTTTTTAGAGCTTTCTAGACTGCAGAATTGTAGATGAGGCAGTGTGGACCTGATCATACAGTACTATAAACTCCGTGGCGGTGCGCTGCACTGGAAAGCAAGCTCTGTGGAGTCTGCCAGCCCGCCCGGCCACTTGCCACCTTGCGTGGGGCACCCGACAACTCTGAGGGCCTGTGTCCTCATCTGTAAAATGGGGCGACCCTACCAGCACAGGGCACTTGTGAGAACCATGTGCAATACAGAAGCACTCTGGGTCAGAATGGTTAAGCAGCATACTTTATCAGATGCGTTCTCCTTTACAGCACTCTGTGCTCTGTCCTCACCGGGGAAGCCTTAGGGCTAACATCCCTGACGCGTGGGCCTCTGTGACAAGCAGCTCCAGGAGGCCCAGGCCATTCGCTGTCCAGCGTGCAGCTGGGAATCACCACAACACTGCACTCTTATTCCAACTGTGATGACTTCCTAAATTACTGCACATTCCGCACTTTTAACTTTTGATGAGTACATGATCATTTTGAGGCTTGGCACTAACAGAGTTAGTGTCGGGGTCTTTGTGACAAAGACCTGATTAGCTGACAGTATCGCTGGCAGCACAAACTCCTGGTCTTGGTGCACGCCCACAAAAGATGCACGGCAGTGCTGCAGGATTTGGGGTGACCACGTCCTCACTAAGTCAATTATTAAATAAACTTCCCAGTGACAACTAAATAAATCTTTGTTCTGTACCTGAACTTTCAAATTAAAACGTTTCGAGCCCATCTTAGATTCTGGCAGCATTTTGGCCTGCAGCTGGCAGGCCTCTCTCGGCAGCGCGAACACCGAAAACAACGGCTACCTTTGTGTGCTGGGGATGACTTTCCCACTGAAGACAAAACAGGCCTGTCATTCAACCTTCAGCCAAGGACACCCAGGAACCAGCTTCTGCAGCCCCGCTCTAACTATGCCGTGCAAACCCAATGCACATCACAAATACATGTGAAATTAACTTTAAGAATCCACGGTACGTAGCCTAATGTACCTACAATATTACCATTTCCACATGTAACACAAACATTATTAATAAGCTATTCTACACTTTCTCACTTCAAATTCAAGTGGGCACTTCCTCTTGGAGCAAATCTCTTCCGTTTTTGTTGCTGCTACGGCGGTGCTGGGGACTGACTCCAGTGCCTTGCTCGCACGGCTGGGCAGCTCTCTCCCCCTGAGCCGCAGCCCCAGCCCGCTCTTGGAGCAAATAACTCACACTGGCCACGCTGTTTCACTGGATAACACAGGCTAGGCCCAACACCTGGGGTTTGTCCTTTTAATTTACTTTTTATTCTTACCAGAGTTACATACACCCAGTTTAAAGAGACAAATAGTGCATAAGCCTTTTTGCAAAAACAAAGCAACCTGTTATTTCGGTTCCTTAAGGCAAGTCCTCCTTTCCACCTCCTCACAGGCTTCTCTTGGTGCTTTTCCATTTTATAAAGTGACACACTTCTACCTCAGGATCCTGAGTTGTGTTTGGACTTGACCTATGGCTCACTTCTATTACAGATTAGAATTTAGCTCTCTTCCCAGTTGATTCCCACCTCTGCACCTTTCCCACTTCCCTCTGCTTCAGTTTTGTTCGATTATATGAATATTCAGCATTTAAGACTGCTGAATAAATACTGTCCACAGCTGAGGGTTTTTTCTGGTTTGATTTGGTTTTGTTGGTGGTAGTACAGAGGATTGAACCCAGGAGCACTCTACCTCCAAGCTATAGCCCCAGCCCTTTTTATTTTGAAACAGTGTCTCGCTAAGTTCCTGAGGCTGCCCTGGAACCTGCGATCCTCCTGTCTCGGCGAGCTTAGGGGTTCTGTGGTGACTCGCCTGCTTCTTTGCCCTCCACGGCTGACTGAGGATTGTTCCCCCTGGCCTGCTGAGTCCATTAACCAGTCACCTGCACTTCCTAGGATCTAAATCGTTACAACTATTGCTTCTTATTTCATGCTTTGTGTCCCCATAAATCTCATACCTTAAAAAAAAATTCCTTTGCTTGTTTTAGTGAGTTTAGAGGGAGTGGGTGAAAGAGGTGTGCTCAGCTCACTATTAATCTCTAACCGGAAGTCTCTCAGGCTTTCTCACCAACAGAATAGCTCAAGCCCTTAGTTTCTTCCCATCTCAACACGGAATTTTAGGGTCAGATTCCACGTAGACAGAAATGTGAAAGTCTAGATCCCTGGCGTCCCAGCTTCCTACTTGGTCTCCACTCCAGTATGTCACCTAAATCACAGACAGATGGGCTGTGCAACCCCCATCACTCCTAACCCATGCTCCCTGCTCCCCCATCACGCTTAGGACACGTCTTGTCTCCTCATCATGTGGACAAGCCTCTCCTGCTCCGCTATCACTTCCTTCCTGGACTTCTGCCTCTCCCCCTCCACTCCTCGCAGGGATGCACTGAACCTCTCCACTCTGTTCACTTTCATGCCTCCAGATTGTCAGGGGTGCACACCCCATCACCACCTCCCCGGCTGTCTTCTACACATCCTGCAGGCTCAGTGAAACCCCTCTCTCTCTCTCGGAGGACTTAGGCTCAGTGCGGCAGCAACGTGAGCCCTGTCACCACTCGCTGACTCGCCTTCATCTACACAACGTCCACTTCACTCGGGGAGTGTCAAACCCTAAAGTGGCAGAGGCAGTGTCCCCAGGGCCCCCTGGAGGGCCTGGCGGAGAACAGGTGCCCAGCGAGACTCTATAATGCAGGACTATAACAGTGTTCAATACCAAGATAGGAGAGTTGCTAAAATAGCCAGGTGGATAGCTTGTTTTTGGTTTTGGTTTTTTTCCCCAGAAAAAAATTTGTAAGATGGTAAAGATACTGTGTGACCTCATTTAGAAATGATGCTGTTTTTGCTATCACACTTTAGAGTGGAAAAGATTGTTCTTAAGGAAAAATAAATTTTAAAAGTTATGTTTTCTTAGGTTTCCTTTCTGAAAGGGGAGATTTTTTTGTTGTTAACTTCAGATGAATTTATAAGTTTTCTCATAAAGCTGCAACTTAGGCTGAAAAGGTCTGTGAACATAGCCAGAGTGGTGTGATCACAGGTGAAGAGCTCCTGTGACCACACCGCCCTCCCAGGCCTCCCTGGCGCCCTTCCACCCTTGCAGAAATCAAACTTCCAGAGGTTACAGCCCTGTTTCACAATTCCATCCACAACTGCACTCCAAGTATCTGCTCAGGGAAATATCCCTATCTGGTTTTGGAGGTGCTTAAAAATAACAATAACTTTGCCCAAATCCTGTTGCAGATTTTATCTGATAAATCTGTTTCTTTGGGGGGAGGGGCTAGTCTGTCCAACAGAATGAGAACGCAGCTATAAATGAAATGGCTCTTGGGTTTTCCCCAGCACAGGGCTGCCAGGCCTCTGGGGGTCCCAGGGGCGCCTCTCCCCTCGGTCTCACGTGCACGGGAGGGGCAGCTCCGGACTCACACTGCCTGCTCCTCCAGCTCCCCTCCGATGCGCTGGGACATGTTCTTCAGCACCCCGATGCTGCCAGAGACCAGCTCCAACTGCTCATCCTGCTGTTCCATGATCAGCTGGTGCCAGAGAAACGGGAAATAAGCAATTAAAATCCATCTTACCTGGTTCCAAGCCCAGCACTCTAGCAGCTGCTAGTTTCTTTGCCAGCTTGGGACAATTCACATTCAGAAGCAAAGCCCAGAAATCAAAGGACCAGACCGTCGCCTCTGAGAACACGCTGCTCAAAAGACTGGATTGTCAAGCTACTGATATCTCCTGCTGATCCAACTTGTGAACAGTCAGCGGGGCTTGAAACCACCAAGAGAGAGTTACGCTGGTTGGCTGAGGTCCAAGAAGGGAACAGACAATGGCCGAAAGCAACATGCAGATGACCACGAGTCTCGGGGATGTTTGGAAAGACGAAGCTCGCTGCCAAGATCAAGGTCTCAATCCACGACACACTGCCACAGCTTGAATGCAAGAGAGACTGGCAAATCTCTGGATGTGGGAAAACTGCACACAGAGGCTTTTCTTCCTCCTCAAAGACAAACTAGAGGAGAGCCTGGGGCAATAAATTACCTCAAGGACAACTACTGAACGACAAACAAATATTTACTTTTAATTGTGTTGCGCCTCCCTCGCTGTCTGTAAAAAGTTTGCTTAGTTAATAGCAATTTGAGTGAGCTGGGTAAAAGCGGACATGCTGGTGGGAATAGAACAAAAGAGCACAGAAGCTGCACATACACATAAAACACAACACTTAGGAACCAGTAGTTTTAACTGACAGATGATCCCCAAAGCTCCAGCCACATTATCATTAGCTTCCTTTTATTAATATGGCTACATATTAAAATAACAAGGCACATATTCAATCTTTCTTCCCACCCCTCAACTTCCATCAAAGTCATTGTTTCTATACTTAATGAAACAAACTAACAATTTTCAATGAAAAAGCAAGGACTCAAATCTTTCTGAACATGTCCTTGTTGAAAATGAACAAAAAAGTCGGGTATGGAGGTGCACACTTGTGATTCCAGTACTTGGGAGGCTGAGAAAGGAGGATCCAGGTTCGTGGCCAGTTTCAGCAACTTAGTGAGGCCCTCTGCAACTTAGTGAGAGCCTGTTTCAAAATAAAAAAAATTAAAATAGGGCTTGAGGGGAACCCAGAGGTAGAACCCTCCTGGATTCAGTCCCCAAAACCATTTAAAAAAAAAAAAAGAAGAGAGACTGGGGAAGAGGTTGTTTTCTTTTTAAAGATCCCTGGTCTTGTATGTCTTTTTTTTTTTCTTTCTCCTTTTTGCAGTATTGGGGTGCCCCTCATGCATGCCAGGCAAGCGCCCTACCAGAGCCACACCCCCGGCTCTTTGCCTTTCGGCTTTTCCTGAGGCCTAATCAGGCGTGGTTCTCTTGAACATATGCTTTAAAGGTCTTTAAACCCTTCATGTATGCAATCAGCACACATTCAACACAGTCAACCATAGCACAAGCTCTGGTC
Source organism: Graphiurus murinus (assembly GCA_004027655.1). NCBI lineage: Eukaryota > Metazoa > Chordata > Mammalia > Rodentia > Gliridae > Graphiurus > Graphiurus murinus. The sequence continues at coordinate 23,493 of PVLC010016411.1, read as the reverse complement.
TAACCTGCTTGTCGTGAGGCAGCAACCCCGTGGGGTCAGAGGAGCATGGGGGCCCCCTCCCGCCCCGTCCTCGTCGCCGCTGTCGGTACCTGCTGCTGCGCCTGCTGCTCCTCGATGAAGTGGGAATTGGCTAAGTGTAGCTCCCGGTCAAGGCGCCTGTACTGATCTGTGGTCCCTGTGCTCCAGGTCTGGCTGCCGCTGTCTCCGAGCAGCGCCTGTGTGGACGAGGACACAGAGTCAGGAGAAACCCCAGGTACTGTCTCTGAACGAGCGACACACACTTCTCGTAGCCCAGTTGGGCTTCTAGATGGTGTAGGTTGGTGTGTGTGGTGCAATTTAAGGAATGCTAGGAAGGACCTACTCTGTCTTCAAGCCCTCCCAAATGCAAACAAATGTCTATGCCAAACCCACAAATACTGATCTGCACGCTGTTCCATAATTAACAGCACTCAGTGTCTTATGGATCCCTGGAAGTTCATCTGGGACTCAGGATCTGGTCAAACAGGATCTATAGATCTGGAGTCTATTACTGAAGGTTGACCCAGGGAAGTTTGGAGCTTTAGGGGAGGGTGGGCTCCCCAGAATAAAGAGAAGGCACAGAACCATCTGTGCCTGTTAAATTTAACCCTTGAACAGAACCCGGTGGAACTGAAGGCTACAGACTTCCCAAAGGGTGACCGGGGGCTGCGACTCCAGGCAAGTATGACAATGAGTGCCACCTGGACAAGGGCGGGCCCTCATGTCAGAGTCTCCACCAGGGCTCCCTGGGGCCAGAATCCGGCCTCCCCAGCATGAACCCAAAGAAGTCCGTAGCCAGAAAACCACTAAGTTTGGGCGTGTCATCCTTACACAAGGGGCCAGGTGGGTACGAGAGCTCAGTCACAGCGGCTGCTTTGGATCGGGACCCCAGCTCTCTCACTGGTCGAGTAATTGCTCACGCCAGCTCTGCGCCAGGACCCAGAAGATGCTGGCGACTACGATTCTTCCTTGTAGAGCTGCCAAATCTTTGTACCAGGTGCTTTTTAGCTCGGGCATTATTAAAGTCTGACCAATTACTCGGTTCTCTGAAAACCCTCCAACAGCCCCATGCCCCTCTTCATACTGACAATGACCTCCTCACAACATTCAGAGGTGAAGCCCTAGCCAGACTTTGGGGCTAGGAGTATGTGTGTGTGTGGAGGGGGGGGGGGGCTCAGGATGCAGAGCACCAAGCTCTTGGGCACCGAGCACAGCTCCTAAGATGCTCTTCTCGTGGCAGCCTAGAGGGGCCTGGAGCATCGGGCCAGGCAAGAGGCTGGATGGGGCTGTCTCTGGGGCAAAGCAGACCTAAGGCCGCCTATGGGCGGTGCTGAGCTGATCTGATCCTAGGGCTGTCAAGGTTAAAAAGATCCTGCTTGTTCTGGTCCCAAACTCTAAGGGCCTGCACGAGGACCCTGGGGACTCAGGACAATTTCTTCAGGGTTAGAGAAAGAGTAGAGAGCACGATTAGGCTTTGGACAGAGCTGGGCTCCATTGGGGCCGGGTGCTCCTGGGGCCACTGTTAAGCTGCTGCTCCTCTATCACCTCGGTCTATACTTAATGTTGTTACAAGTCATCTAGCTTTATTATGAAGTAGCTTAGATTCATCAGTCCGACCCCAGGCGTCTGTTTCAATGGGAAAGAAGCTGGCGATGAGCCGGGGGTGCCGGGGAGGAGGGAGCAGCACAGCACTGTACCTGGAGTGAAGGCCAAGGACGCGCTGGAGGGCTGGCAGAACCTGGTCCTGCTACTTCTTGAGACTCAGGCCCTACGACAGGTTACTCGTGGTGTAAAACAAGATTCCAAGCCACGCTCGGGAAAACAAGGTGGAAGCCCTCACTTTACTTATGTTGCCTTGACTACATATCCAGAGACTAAAGCATTCCCAGTAAGAGAAAGAGAGGACAGGTGTAATGCACTGTCACAACTACTTCAGGTACTGTCAATTAAGGTCCTACACGCTCAAGTGCAAACGGCAAGCGAACTCCCAAGCTTGCCCGCGACGGCCGTACACTAGCTTCTTTCAAGAGTTAGAGGCAGGAGGAATGAGCTGGCTAATGATGTTTCCCTCCTGGGTTGTGCAAAAACAGCAAGGGAGGTAGACAAGAACAAAACCCAAACCAATCAAAATCCCCCAAAGACTTCAAACATAAAGGTTAAGTTGGACATTCGGGTAATATCTCCTTCTCCAAGATTTTTTATTTTTATTTTTGTTTTTTGCAGTACTGGGGATTGAACCCAGGGGTATTCTACCTCCCAGCTATACCCCTAGCCCTATTTTTATTCTTTACTTTAAAACAGGGTCTCACTAAGTTGCAGAGGGTCTCACGAAGTAGCTGAGGCTGGCTGCAAACCTGCGATCCTCCTGTCCCAGCCTCCCATGTATTGAGATTACAAGTGTGTGCCACCACGCACAGCATCTCCATGATTTTTTAATACTTGTTTTCAAAATTAAGTGACTAAACAAATGCCCGTGGTGTAAAGTAAGGATTTATGTTATGAACTGCTGATTCCTAGATAGAAATAACACTGAGATATTTCTCAAACTAAGTGGCTACTGATTGGACTATTGGCAACTTTCTGGAATCTGAGTAGAAAGAATTAAGATAAGACATTTAAAGTAAATAGCAATATTTAGATTGTCCTGTGATTGTCTATGAAGTCTTTCTTACTCCTTAGGAAAACAGATATCCACAGAATTTATTAAAAACAATTTCTGTCAATAAATCATCTAATAGTTTAGCAGCAGGCAAAGAACATGCTGTCCCACCAGAAGACACTAAATCAAATCTGAACTTAAATTCGGGTCTTAAATTCTAGGTGATGGTTGTATCCTTTTTAAAAGGTTTATAGTTTTAACAATTAGAAAGAAGTTTCTTGAGCCAGGCGTGGTGGCGCACACTTGTAATCCCAGCATTTGGGAGGCTGAGACCGGAGGATCCGGGTTCGCAGCCAGCCTCAGATACCTAGTGAGGCACTCCGCAACTTAGTGAGACCCTGTTTCAAAATAAAGAATAAAAAATAGGGCTGGGGGTGTAGCTTGGAGGTAGAATGCCCCTGAGATCAATCCCCAGTACTGAAAAAAAAAAAAAAAAGTTTCTTTTATATGCCAATGTATGTAATTTCTTAAAAATACTTAGAGATTTAACTTAACATACATTTTAAGTTCTTCAAATGTCTTTACATCACATTCAATCCTTAAATGTCTAGTGAGTTCTACAGGTAGACAAGGTAGTAGCTGCTAGAGATTAAAAAACAAAACCAAGAACCACTCTTCCTTTAAGGAGCTTGGGGTCGAGAACAGAGAAGAGCATAAATAACTAGTCCCGAGCTGAGAGCCTGGCACGCAGAATGTGCTCAGCAAGCACAGAGTCAACACAGGACGGAAGGACTCTGAGAAGGGTAAGCAGAAGCCGCTACAGGAGCCCAGAGGAAAGGACAAGGGTGGGGCAGGGGAGGGGGCGTTGACAGCAGTGTTAGGGCAGGCTGATTGGTGCTACAGTTTGGCTAAGTGTCCCAAAGGTTCCAGTGTTAAAGGCTTGGTCCCAGACCCTGGCACCATTAACCTGTAAGAGGCGGAGCCTAGGTCGTGGGGGAATGCCTGATGGGGACATTGGGGCTCTACAGCCACCGCCTCTTCTCCTTCACAGCCCAGCCACGAGGAGAATGGTTCCGCCACATGCTGCCACCAAGACTGACCGTCTGGCTACAGGTCCAAGAGCAACGGTGCCACCTGACCATGGACCAAAACCTCTACACCTGAGCCACATAAACCTTTTCTCTTTATGAGCTGATTGTCTCAGGCATTTGTTAAGAGTCACAGAATTTGGGTTACCATGTGAGACTTTCACAAAACCTCCCAGTGTCACCCCAGGGCCAGCAAGCATCGATCCTGTTCTTAACCACACGATACACGGATGGTGAGTGTTTTTAAATTCCGAATATCTGCCGTATTTGTTGATTGATGTTTATATTCTGATACGCTCTCACCTGTCTATTCTTCCTTTCCGCTAACGCCTGCGCAGATGAAGTTGACATCTGATCCTTCATGTCCTAAGGAGAAGAAGACCAGAAAACAAATGAAAAACAACCTTCAAGAAAGTCATGGTTATTATCCCACACATTAGCAAAATGCATATAACCGATTCTTTTTTTTTTTTTTTTTTTTTAACAAAAATTCTGTGTGTTCTTTGTCTTTTATTTTCAGTTTCAAAAATAAAGGCAATAAAGAGAAACGGCATTAAAAAGAGGTGGCCTGGATAACAAGCTCAAATAGGAGGTGACAGGAAGGACACTAACATTCACCAGGTACCTACTATAGGCCAGAAACACTGTTTTCACAACAACCTTGTCAAGCTGGTGTTATCTCTATTTTCAGGTAGAGAAGACCTAGGTCCAGAAAGACTATGATACTTTCTCAAAGTCGCACAAGCCAGTAACAGCATCCCTGGGGCACAAACACAAACACCTGTGCTCAAGGGCTAGCATTCTTTTTAAAACACATGTAGAAAGTCATTCAACAACAAAGAACACTTTCATATGCACTGATTTTCTTTCTTTTTTTGGGGGGGGGGGGTGGTATTGAGGTGGAATCCAGGCATGCTCTGAGTACTACTGAGCTACATCCTCAGCCCTTTTTATTGTTTCTTTTGAGATGGGGTCTCGCTAAGTTGCCCAGGATAGCCTCAAGCCTGCAATCCTCCTGCCTCAGCCTCCTGAGGAGCTAGGGTTACGGGTGTGTGCCACCACACCCAGCTCACTTTTTTTTTTTTTTTTTTTGCGGTACTGGGGATTGAACTCAGGGGCATTCTACCTCCGAGCTACACCCCCAGTCCCATTTTTTATTCTTTATTTTGAAACCGAGTCTCACTAAGTTGCGGAGTGCCTCACTAGGTAGCTGAGGCTGGCCGCGAACCCGGATCCTCCGGTCTCAGCCTCCCAAATGCTGGGATTACAAGCAGCTCACTTATTTATGAGTTTCATTCATGTGAAGTAGAGACTATTTTATAACACCAGAGTGAATTCCCAGAGTAATATAAAAAATAATTTGTATGGAAAGAAAAATAAATGAATTTATTAATCTAAAGCAAAATATTTATTAGATATAAGCCATCTTATCACATGTAACCATAATCCACTATAAAATGATTTAAAACAACTATAGGATGGCTCCAATTTTCTTTAAAAGGGCTGTTGAGATACTTTATATTTTCTGTTGGGGAGTAGACTACTTTTACAGATGGAAACGTTAAGGCATTTGATTTTTAGAAACTTCCTCTAAGACCACAACAAGGGAATGGGGGATGGGACAGTGCCTGCCATGGTGAGTCTGGGTAGTAGTCACCTTGCTTCGACTTTCAAAACCCTCACTTACCCATTCAGCAAGTACTTACTAACATCTAATATATGCCAGGCAAACAGCAATGAATGATAAACTCAGGCTGAGCTCTTTCCATGGGATTCATGAGTCAGACACCTGAGGTGTTATTAAAAACACAATTCTTTGAGCCAGGTGTGTTGGCTCATGCCTGTAATCCCAATACTCGGGAGGCTGAAACAGGAGGATTGTAGGTTCAAAAATAAATAAATAAATAAATAAAAATGGGCCGAGGTAGCTCAGAGGTAGACTGACCCTGGGTTCAATACCAGCACTACACACACACGCGCGCGCGCACACACACACACACACACACACACACAGCAATTCTCTAAGGCCCCACCCAGACTTACACGTCAGACTCTTTATGGTGCTTTAAATAAGTCTCATTGGTAAATCTTAACTGATATTTAAGAACCTCTGTTATACACAAATTCTAGATGCCTCAAAGAAAGATAGCTAAGCCAGTATCGCCTGCACTGTAGGATTCCCTTCCTATTTGTCCATTAAACTGGAGTTCAAGATAACACTGATATTCAATCAAACAATCCCATTTACTTGATATACATTAAAAACTATGAAGACCAATAAATCTGAAATGTTCGTTAGGAGGATAATACATGTTCTTTGACGCACACTCATTGTTGTGGGCATATATAAATGTATTACCATGAATCTCACTATCATGTACCATCATAATCTGCCAATAAAAATCTTTATAAAGTAAAATCCATTCAATACATTTTACAATAGTCTTTCTTAAAAAAAAAAAATGAACACGTTACTTTAGTAAAAATATCACTGTGTGCATGGAAAAAGTGCCAGCTCAGCCCTTGAACACTGTATGCAGAATGTGGTTTTGCTGTCAGAAGTTAGGGCGCTGAGGGAGGAGCTAATAGCAACTGCAGAACATGAGGAGGCTGCTGGGGGGTTGGTAATGCCGGCTATGCTTCTGGGCACTGCCCAGATGAGTATGTCCACGTAATATATTCATCAAGCTGCAGACTTAGGATACCTGAACTTCTCTTTATTGTTGTATTTCAATAAATATGTTTTTTAAAAGACTATTTCTCAGTCAGGTATGGTGGCACAAGCTTGTAATCCTAGTACTTGGGAAGCTGAGATAGGAGGATGGTGGCCAGCCTCTGCAACTTGGTGAGACCCTGTTTCAAATAAAATAATAAAATAGGGCTGGGGGGATAGCTCAGTGGTAGAATGCCCCTGGGTTCCATTCCTCGTACCACCTAAAAAAAAAAAAAAGACTATTTCTCCCAAACAGCGGATGAATGGAAAACTGGACCAGCCCTTTGAAAATAGTCATTTTTAGAGCCTTAAAGACATTTACTGGCTGGGAGTGGTGGTGCACGCTTGTAATCCCAGTATTTGGGAGGCTGAGACCAGAGGATCCGGGTTCGCGGCCAGCCTCAGCTACCTAGTGAGGTACTCTGCAACTTAGTGAGACCTGGTTTCAAAATAAAGAATAAAAAATAGGGCTGGGTGTAGCTCAGAGGTAGAACGCCTGAGTTCAATCCCTAGTACTGCAAAATAAATAAATAAAAAAGAATAAAAAATAGGGCTGAGGGTGTAGCTCGGGGGTAGAATGCCCCTGAGTTCAATCCTCAGTACCACAAAAAAAAAAAAAAAAAAAAAAGACATTTACTGTCTTGATACATTAATAACACTAATAGCAAATTATCTTAAGGAAATAATATCAAACATACAGCAAGGAGATATGCAAAAATGTACATTGTAGTGTTATTTGCAATATAAACGGAGAAACAAGCACCATGTCCAAATAGGGGAATAGCAATTTACAGTAAATCCACACAGAGAAGTCCTATGTACCCAACACTATGGTTATGAAAAGAGGGCTGAAAAAGACAACACACAATTGATCAAACAAGAAAACATGCACTAACCCATTAGTAATCGAAGGGCAACTAAGAGTCTGCCCAATTACACTAAGCAAGATGAAAAAGACTAATAATACTTAGTGTTGGTGAAGCTACCAAGAAATACAGAATCTGCTACTCTGCTATTAGAAATTAGTCTTTAAGGGCCAGGCGCAGTGACGCACACCTGTAATCCCAGATTCCAGGCTGAGGCAAGAGAATCACAAACTCAAGGCCAGCGTAGGCCACTTAGCCAGATCCTGTCTGAAAAAATAAAAAGCTAGGAACACAGGTCAGTGGTAAAGTGCCCTGGGTTCAATCCCCAGTATAAGCAAGAAAACAAGTCTTTTGGGCTGGGGGAATGGCACAACGAGAGAGCACTTATCTGGTGTTCACAAGGTCTGTGGTTCAGTCCCCAGAACCACACAGAGAGAGAAAGAAACAGTGAGTGAGTGAAAGAGACTGCTACTGACTTGTGGGTACTCTGAAAATATTAACCAATATTTAAAATGTATATTCACATTGACTTGCTACTTAAAAATTAATAATCAACATATCTACTCGTAGGTCAATAATTAAATAAATCTTAGCAGAGCCAGATGAGAGAAGAGGTTTGGAGCACAGACTTTCGTGCCAAAGACCCGGGTTCAAATACTTTATAATAGTTGTGCTAAATTGTGCCAATTTTCCAATTTCTCTAATTTCCCAATTTATTTCTTGTCTATATTTGGGATAGTAATATCTTATAGGGCCATTATGTGGATTCATGGAAATAACACCTGAAGTCTGATTAACAGTGGCCAAGAGCAGAGTAAACACGCAAGTAAGCACTGTGGTCATGCAGGGTACGCGATCGCTCAGAAGGACCATCTAATCTGCTCCTGTCAACCCAGGAGCCCTGGCCAGCTGCAGCTACGGAGCCCCGAACAGGGTCAGAACAACAGAAGGACTGAATTTATTTTAATTAACTGAAACTTAAATTTGATTACTGGAAAACGTCTAAGCATGTTTGGGGGGGAAAGTGAGCTTGTGAACCTACTTTTTCAACTTTTATAAACTCTATCTACACATATTAAGTATTTCTAATGAAGATTTCACATCTGAATTGAGATGTGCTTAAAAATAAAATACATGCCAGAGTTAACAATCTCTGTTAAAAAAAAAGATAAAAGAAAATTTTAACCTCTCATTATATGTTCAAATGGTAACCTTTTGGATATACTGGGTTAAATAAAATATATGAACTTGTTTCTTTTACTTTGTAATGTGGCTACTAGAAATAAAAGGTTTATGTCTGAATAATCATACAATCACAACTTGTGATTAGTGTGCATTAGAAGAAAAGTGACTAAGAGGAAATACAACAGTGTTGTATCTATGTATTATTTTGAGTTTGGTTTCTTTTTATATTTTGTTCTCTTATAAAATGGTTCGAATTTTCTTTAATAAGCATACGTTGAAACCCTGCATGGTGGCTCATGCTTATAATCCCAGTACTTGGGAGGCTGAGACAGAAGGGTCGCAGGTTCACAGCCAGCCTCAGCTACTTAAGCCCTCCGCAATTTAGGGACACCCTGTTTCAAAATAAAGAATAAAAAATAGGGCTGGAGGTGTAGCTCAGAGGTAGAATGTCCCTGGGTTCAATCCCCAGTACCACACACCAAAGAAAGTAAATATATATTACTTTAACTAAATTAGATTTTAGAGTTATAATTTTTAAAGTTTTTTGTTTAATAAGCAACGTGTGTGTGTGTGCTCGTGTGGCCTATCTTGAATGTGGCCACTGCTATAGGAAAAGCACTATGGCTCTCAGCCCGGTTAAGTGGTGCACGCCTGTAATCCCAGTATTTAGGAGGTTGAGCCAGGAAGATCCCAAGTCTGAGGCTAGCTAGCCTGGGCAACTTAGCCAGACCCTGTCTCAAAATAAAAAAGGCTAGGAGTGTAGCTCAGTGGTAGAGTGCCCCCAGGTCTCATCCCCAGTACCCCACCTCCCCAGGCCCCCCCACCACACACACACACATGTATGGCTTTCACTTCTAGCATGGCATTTTATCTACATAGGTTAAAGTCACCAGATACCATCTGACAGATTACCTTCATACTGGGATGGGGAATTTTAAAGCTATGTTACTAAACAGTTTTAAACATTTTGTAACAACCTATCATGCCAAAAACACAATTACTCATCTTCTTCCTAACACATGAAGTTTAGAACCACAGTCAAGCAGTTAGTCCCAATAAAATATGGTTCATCTGCCAAAAGAACGACAAATGTCCTGGTTATTTATGCTCCTGCTTCCACTCCGCAGTGTCTCCCACGTTGATCAGCGAGGCAGCATCAATCCCAGCGTTTCCCATGCACGGGCCTCACGTCCAAGCATGATCTGTACACAGCCTGGGTACCTCACCCTTTTCCATTAACCAAAGCCATTTCTATCTTCACTTACAATCGACTGTAAACAATTCTTGGGTTGAAACAAGTGGTTGGTTTTTTTGGGCGGGAGACAAAAGGGGGATCCACTTTTGATTCCTTTTGAAACTTAGAGTCCGAGAACTGTTAGTGAGGGTCATTTCATTGATGAAATTGAGATTCAGAGGTCCAATTTCCTGGTTAGCTTTACTAAGGGCACAGCTTAGCCTGTGACTCAGGCTTCCTGACCTCTCGTTCACTGTTCCTCTGCCATGGCCTGCCACATTTTTCACTACTAAACTAGAATTTCATATCTGAAACCTCTGATGTACAGGTGACTCCATGAATATAAAAATGATTACCTAAAAAATACAAACACTATTACACAGAAACTAGAAATTTGCTTTCCTTTTAAGTGTATGTATGTGTGTTACTGGGGATTGAACCCAGGGACCTGGCACATGCTAGGAAAGCTCTCTACAACTGAACTATATCCAGCCAGAATATTTTACTTTCTTCAGTAAAAACCACCAGCAAAACTTAATAAAAACTTCAAAGCTTGGAAGAACATATACAACAAGACTCTTTTATGTGTTTGTGTGTATGTGGAAGGGTGTTGGAGACTGACCTCAGAGGTGTTCTACAACATAGCTACAACCCCACCCCCTTTTATTTTGAAACAGGGTCTTGCTAAATTACAGTGTGCTGGTCTCGAACCCATGATCCTCCTGTTTCAGCTTCCTAAGTATTGGGATTACAGGGGTGTACCACCTACAAGACTGCAGTTCTAAACTTAATGTGTTAGCAAGATGGGTAATTGTGTTGTTGGCATGATAGGTTGTTACAAAATGCTTAGCTGAATGCAGTTATATTCAAATCAATACAAAGTTTTGTTCTGGCTTTTAATCAAGTTAAAATCATTGTTACTTCTTTCTCTTCTATAGGACTTTGAAATTAGAATTTATTGAGATCAAATCAACAAAAGCTCAGTTATATACTATTACTCCACTTCTGGCAAATACTAACAGTTTCAACCAGGCGTGGTGGCACACGCCTGTAATCTCTGCTGCTTGGGAGGTTCAGGCAAGAGGGTTAAAAGTTCTAAGCCAACCTGGGAATTTAGTGAGACTCTATCTCAGAGTAAAAATTTTTTTTAAAGGGCTGGGGATATGACTCAGAGGCAGAATGCTCCTGGGTTTAATCTACAAAATAAACAAGCAAGCAAACAAATAAAGAAAACTAACAGCTTTCCAACAAAGGGTCATGAATTAAAATAAGAATGACTGAAAACCGTAGTCAGGTGACTCACATAGGTTGAACACAGTTCAGATATCAACTCTAGAAGGACAGCAACATTTTGAAGTCTTGATTTGATTTAGAAGACTTCTAAGATTATACTTTGAAAAACTCTTCAAATACTGGAAAACGAACTTTGGATTGTACTTCCAATTACACCAACCAACTTAACTTTCAATATACTGACCACTGAATTCCAATATGCAAAATTCACAAATAATACCCTGCAGAAATAACAATTATATAAAGTCAAGAATATATGTTTCACTCCAAGTGACCATTAAATATTATAGCAGGGTCCTCCAGAAAACCCATTACAGAAAGAAAAGGAAGGAAAAAAGGATAGAAATGGAACAGTACATTTATATATATAAAAAAATAAGGAATTATCATACAAAAAATATGTCACTTAACAACAGAGCTTCCTTATCAAAATACCATTTCCAACTGGCTAGAAATTAGGGAAGTCTAATCCAAACCTTCACTGTTTAAATGGGGCACTTGAAGTTCAGAAAGATTTCTGCCCCATTAAAATGCGGGTATATTTATAAGCCACTCAGGTACAAGTATACAGAAAGGCAATTACTGAATAAAAGAAAACAATGAACAAAGTTCAGTGATAATCTACCATTTAAAATAATATGAAGAGGAAATCACATGATAGAAAGTCCTTGGCACACACACACCAAGGTTCCTGCCATATGTTAGCACTGGTCTGATCCCAAGTCTTTTTATTCAAGGAAGCTGCTTTCTAGTGCATATGTTAAAGACAGCTGGGTCTCTTACATCTAGTTATGCTAATCAAATGGCTTAGCCACCTAGTTTCAAAATACAAAACATATCTTAATGGTGCAAGATTTTACTTAAACAGTATTTTCTCTTAGGTGCTTTAATAATGAGTATTGTTCTAAATAATTTGGAACTAAAGATGAGTCAGCTTAGATGATTTTTTTTTTTTTTTTTTGTCCATGCTGAGAGATGCTTGCTTGCTCTGGATAACTCCAGAAAGGCTGTCAAGCAGTTGTATATGGCAATGTCAATAGCATGGGTTGCAAGTTCCAGAAGCAATTCAGATGGTGAAGGGGGCCGCCATCCAAGCCCAGGCAGAGATACGCTTCAACAATGCAAGCTATCACTGGTCAATCAAGAAAGCAAGTGGCTTCTCCAACAGTGATTCTTTCCTTTTGTCCTGAAATAGAGGACTAAGAAATAAAAAGGAAAAACTAGAGGTGTGGATCATACTATTAAAAAGTAACCTCCCAAAGCCAGTGGCTTACTGTCTCATTTTCACGCTAATATGCCTGACAATACTAAAAACAGATTTTTTTTTTTCAATAACAGAAGTTGTCTGTGGAAAACACTGGCATTTAATTCATACTAAAAAGTAGTTTCGCCGGATGTAGTGGTGCATGCTTGTAATCCCAGCATTAGGGAGGCTGAGACCGGAGGATCCGGTTCTCGGCCAGCCTCAGCTACCTCGTGAGGCATTCCGAAACTTAGTGAGACCCTGTTTCAAAATAAAGAGTAAAAAATAGGGCTGTGGGTGTAACTTAGAGGTAGAATGCCCCTGAGTTCAATCCCCAGTACTGCAAAAAAAAAAAAAAAAAAGAATAAAAAGTAGTTTCACAGTCAACCTATTAGTTAGTTTACAATTAAGGGAAAGGATTCTTGGAATCTGACTAGTTCTTACAAAGGTAACAATGGTGAGATCATATTGCTTACCCTGACAACTTGCCGAGTACTTGTAATGAAGGCTTTTCTGATACTCAGTTCAGTTGCATCGAGGTTGAATTTCCTAGGATTTGCTTCAACTATGCGTGGGTCGAAAAGTCAAGGTAAAGCAACTTCATCACCAAAAGCCTTACTAACAACATCTTGTTAAATCAGACTCACTCACATGGAAGCAATAAAAACTGGCCCGAACTTTTTGAAAAACAGTCAACGTGACACTAAACGTTCTCAAACTTTTTCTGCCCCTAGCTATACAAAGATCCTTTTGCCCCAAGGCAGATATGACTGGCCAGATATGACCCGGCTGACTGGGTTCAATACCAACTCATGGCTGTTTGACCACAGCTGAGTCAAGATCTTCCTGATGCTTGCCAAAACATTTACCTATCCCTTTTTGACTTCTGACTACTTTTCCCACGATAGCTTTTGCAAGTCCTTTTCAATTGCCATTCCAAAACCACTTCCCCTTATGCCAAGATACTAACCCTCCTTAAAACAAAGAAATTAAGCATTTTTCAGGAAGTGGCCCTGGGTACCCCACTCTCTAACCTGGCTCAACTGCCTTACATCAGACACTAGACTACAGCTCTGGACTTCACTTTCATAGTCTGCACTTATATATTTGTGTTATTATTTGATTAATAACTGCCCTTACTACACCTAAGGTTCCATGAGAGTTTTTTTAAATTAATATAATAATAATCTCTAATTTCAGTAATCAGCAAAATGCTTGGCACATAATATACTCAAGAAATGTTTGCTGAGATGGGTATGAAACGCAGTAGTAGAGGTCTTGCCTAGCATGCTTGAGGCCCTGGGTTCAATCCCCAACATTATAAAAAAAAAAAAAATGTTTGCCGAGTAAATGATGCGTATCTTTCATAACTTTTGTTCTGTTTATCTCACAATTTCTGTATCTCCTCCAATCTTTCTTCCTTTCCTTAGTCCCAAGGGAAGAAGACCTCTCTGTAACTGTGCTTTTGATCTTGTCCCCTTTTAGAGAACATACTTGCCTTTTAATAAGTTAAAAGGACTCAGGGTCATTATTAGAGAAATTATGCACTGAACAGATCAACTGCATACAAACCTGTGCTAACTAATGACTGATCCTTGCAGAAGCTGGTTTCTTTGGTGTTTTAGCTCATTGAAAAAATGATTCAGCTTTAATCGTTCTCAAGTTCATCAGTCAGATCAGTGAACTTTAGAACATCAATAACATAAGTTGGCACAATTATATCTGCAAAACACAGTTTCATGGGACAAACTAACTCTCCAATGGGCAGTGGCATTTTAACATTACTTAAACATGAAGAGTCTACAAAAAGATTTTCTTTTGATCTCTAATTATCAATGTGCATTAACACTGGTGTGGATAGTATATGCCTCTATGCGATAATGACTACAAAAGTCTTTTTATTGCTCCGCAGTGCTGGGGGTCAAAGCCAGGTCCTAGCATGTTAGGCTAGTGCTCTGCCACTGAGCTACACCCCCAGTTCATTTGCAAATCCTTTTACAGAAGCTTACTGCCAGGCACTACTCTAAGCTCTTGACAATCTTATGAGCAAGGTTCTAGGAAACTAAAGCATGGGAGGTTTAGCAATGTGCTCAAAGTCACAGTGACTGGTTGGGATACTGTAATATAATAAATATATACTTGGTCTCTGCCCCTGCTTCCTGGCACACAGCTTCTAAAGCCCTTGTAATCTCTGAGTAATGAGATGACTGATGGCTGGGAGCGCCTAGATAACCTCGGCATGGGGGCAGGTGATTAGAAGGTAGGAACTTTCAGCCCCATTTTCCCCTCTGGAGAAGGGAAATGGGATAAAGGCTGATTAAATCAAGAATGGCCAATGATTAAATAAAGAAGCTTCCATAAAACCCCAAATGGAGGGGCCGGGAGGAGCCTCTAGTCGGCTGAACACAGGGAGGTTTCTGGAGCCTGGGACTCCATGTCTCTTCCACACCTCACCCATCTCTTCCATCTGGCCGTTCACCTGTATCTTCTGTGATAGCCTTTCTAATAAATGGTCAGCATAAGTGTTCACCTGAGTTCTGTGAGCTGCTCTAGCAAATTAATCAAGCCTGAGGGGTGGGGGTCAGAAGCACAGGTCAGAACCTGGGGCCTGTGAATGGCATCTGAAGTGGGGGACCATCTTGTGGGATTGAGCCCATACCTGTGGGAACTGATGCTATGTCCAGGTAGACAGTGTCAGAACCGAACTGAACTCACCACATACCCATCTGGTGTCTGCTGGAAAATTGCTTGGTGTGTCTGGAAAAGCTGCTTTTACCTTTACCCTGGTGGAGCCAGAGCCTGGACAGGAGCAGTCTGACTCCAGGGCCCAAAAGCCACCTCCACTGCACCACGCTGCCTCTCTGTTGCAGAAGCTGTCACAGGTTGCAGAAGAACAGGGCTGCTCGACCTTAGCTCATGTTGAACGTGTCACGGTACGAGTGGGGGCAACATCTACTGATCACAGAAGGAAATGTCTCCCCTACACAGTGGAACACCTGAGTAGAACCTGCCCGCTTGTCTAGCACCACAAACGTCGCAGACCACAGAAAAGGATATTGATGGTCTCGTCGAGGTCCTCCAGGTCCCACTCTATGCTACGCAGGTTGTTTCTCAGCTCGTTGGTGGTCCAGTCGATCTCTTCCCGTGTGGCTGCCGAGGGGTCCTGGAGGAGTTCTGTCCATCTCTGAAACAAGCCCTGGGCAGTGTTGACTGCTTTCTGTACCTCTCTGTAATCAAGGTGAAGAGAAAGGAGAAGTCACAACCTACTCCATGAACAAGTCACTGCATGATTTAAGTTAACACTCAGGATCAGACACCATCCTCAGCAACCGCTATTCCTGCAGAAGAAGGCTCTTCACTGGCACGCATCCGAGCTGAAAATGCACAGACTGAGTATGGTCTCAGCCGATGCTCAGAGTGAAATAGCCATTATTGAAGCAGCAATAAGTTGTTTGAAAAAGGCAAATTTAGTTTTTCTCTGAACAAACTACACTTAAAAGTAATATAAAGAAGCATTCCTACAAATTAACTAAAGGGCCATTAACATTCTCACATGCTTCCACTTGGTATGACAGTAGTTGGGGTGGGAAGGGCGGAGGGAGGGTGACTCTTAACACAGCTTGTGTTTTAAGTATTTTAATCTGAGACATTTTTAAACCCAAAATCTCATTAGAAGACTGCCAAACATTATTAGCTTCAAATATATCTACTTTCCTGGATTAAGCAATGCTGTATAACAGATTATTCTTTTTTTTTTTTTTTTTTGGTAGTACTGGGAATTGAACCTGGGGCATTCTACCTCTAAGCTACATTCCCCAATTCCACAACCCTTTTTATTTTTTGTTTTGAAACAAGGTCTCACTAGATTGCTGAGAGCCTATTTGCTGAGGGTAACCTCAAATCTGTTATCCTCCGGTCTCAGCCTCCCAAATACTGGGATTACAGATGTGTGCCACCACGCCTGATTTTGATTTGTTTGTTTACAGTGTGAGACTAGACAAGTAAATGTTATGATCTAATATGCTTCCAGATTAGATATAGTTACAAGGTTTTAAGAACTGTCTTCCCTCACCACAAATGTTTTACTGACACTACTGCATAAAAAAAGCCAGAAAAGAGTATCATTTTAGAATCATCTGGTCTCTCATGCACAGAGATAATAACCCCACTCACTGCTCCCAAACTAAACTGTTTTGCTCCTTCTGTAATTGTTTAACCAATTCTTCAGGAACCAACAGCACAAAAAATGTGTTCTAGCTGATCAGGGTATTTGCTGTTTATGGCTTTAAGACAGAAATGTCTATTCCTTCTGACATTTCAATACCAGAAAAGAGAAAGCACTAGTTAAAAAAAAAGGGGGGGGGGAGTGCCTTATCATATTTAGGTCTGCAGCATACTGATGAACTGAAAGGCTGAATGTTAAAGAGAACACAGAACGGATCGCCCGCACCCAGGGAGGGACGTCCACAGCTGGTTCACGGGTGAGCCAGCCCTCACTGATCCTCTCATGGAAGCTCCTAGACTTTCAGTGCTAGTGAGAACCTCTGTACTCCAGATAAAAGGGGGGAGACTTACTTAAGTGATACGTAAATCCACTATTTTTACTCTTTATTGGGTTTCTGGCCAATTTGATGGAAAATGAGGTACACATCCCATAGTGCAAAGCACTTGGTTTACCTTTAAGTGTTTAGTATCATCTATGACGATGGAAGATATCTCACTTAAAGAATATAAAATTTCTCAGTTCTGTTAAATAAATATAAATTCCTTTTTAAGAACTAGAAGCCTCAAACTGAAAAACTTTAACTACAGCAAGCCATATTCTCCAGAAGCAGTATGCAACAATTATGCTGGAATTAAATTCCAAGTAGCAATCTGCAAATCTGTTTGGTCTTGGTACTCCTCTGCATTCTTCAAAATTACTGAAGACCCCAAAGAACTTAGACCAACATGAGCTTTATCTATTGCTATTTACCATATCAGAAATTCAAATAGACATCTTAAAATATTTATCAACTGATTTAAAATGAATTTATAAAGCCAGGCATGGTGGCGCATGCTTGTAATCCCAGTACTTGGGAGGCTAAGACAGGAGGATCACAGGTTCAGGGCCAGTCTGAGCAAATTAGCGAGGCCCTCTGCAACTTAGTGAGACCCTGTTTCCAAATAAAAATAAAATAGGGTTGGGGTTGTATCCTAGAGGTAGAAGGTCCCTGAGTTTCATCCCTAGTACCACAAAAAATACTTTACAGGCTGGGGAGGTAGCTCAGAGGTAGAGTACTTGTCCAGCATGCACAAGGTCCTGAATTTAACCCCCAGTACCACAAAAAATTAACAAAAACTTGCCATGTGAGACCTAATTATAAAAAATAAAATAAAATGAATTTATATATTAACAGGTTTTTATAAAAATAATTTATAAAACAAAAAATAGTGAGAAGAGTGGCATTATTTATTTTACATTTTTTTCCCAGTTTCTTTAGTATTTGGCACCTGAGTTCTCACACCTGCTTCTACTTTTGTGTGTGTGTGTGTGTGTGTGTGTGTGTGTGTGTGTGTGTGGCGCTGAGTACTCAGCGCATGCTACACAAGCACTCTATACATTCAGCCTTAGGATACACATTTTAGTTGAAGTAAATGATGAGAACACAGCCTGAAACAGACAGTTGGAACAGGGAGGAGTGCTTCAATAGCTTTTTAAGATAATTACGGATATTCTTTTTTGATAGTAACCAAACTTGACAACTGGCAGTTTCTTAAAGGTTGGTTGAAATATGGAGACTAAAACTGTACTAAAGAACTTTCTGAATTATCATAGATTATACTCCATCATCAATCTTGTGTTTTGAATGGATCTTTTACCCATGGATTTTATAACCCTAAGTACCAGTTGTTTAGAAAGAATTAGTTTGGTGAGTATCACAGACTCGTTTCATTATACAACATCCAAAATCAGGTCCGTTCACTATCACTCCCAATCTCACAGAAAAACTTAAGTCTTGGGAGTCTGTGAAATCACATTATTTGATATGTTTCCCAAAGTCCTACTTATTAAAGGCTCTACTTTTGTCATTGGTAAAAATACTGTTAGTTGCTTTCCATGAAGTGGTGAGTTCACCTCATTCATTTTTTTGAGAAAATACTCAAGAATTTTTTAGGTAATTTTGAGATTTGAAAAAACATAAAACCACTTTGTCGGTCTTTCAAGTAAAAATAAGATTCTACTGGGGGAAAAAGCTATTTCAGTTTACAACTCAACCACAGAAGTACAGACAACCATCTTATTTCATAATATAACAAAAATGCTTTATACGCATTTCTGTGGAGGTGTGTACGTGTGTAACTGGGGACTGAACTCAGAAGCATTCTACCTTCAATCTACACCCAGCCCTTTCTATTTTTTATTTTGAAACGAGGTCTCCCTATGCTGAGCGTCTTACTATGTTGATGAAACTATCCTTGAGCCTGGGATCCTCCTGTCTCAGCCTCCCAGGTACTGGAATTACCGGCGTGCATCACCATGCCCAACTCACATGATTCTATTTTGTTATATAGAATATTAAAATGTGTACTAAGGGAGAGAATACTTGCAAATTACATATCTGACTAATGTCTTGTAGTCAGAATATATGAAAACTCTCAAAACCAGCAAGAAAACAAACCCACTTTAAAAACAGGCAAAGTATTTGAAGAGTCACCTCACCAAAGACATACATATGACAAAGAAGAACCCAATATCATCAGTCTTCAGGAAAATGCAAGTTAAACCCTCAGGTTTTCAGTGAGATACCGCTCCATATTTAGAATGGTTTAAAATAAAACACAATGCCAGGTGTTGGAAAGGTGGTGGGTTAACTGGACTCTGGTAGGAATGGCACAATGGTTCAGCCACTTTGGAAAAAATTTGGTTGTTTCCTAAACATAAACACACCACAGGACCCAACAACTGTCCTCCTAGGTGACCTGAAAACTTATGTTCATACAACAACCTGTAGAATTCTACAGTAGTCTAAACTCGTAACAGCCACAACTTGAAAACGGCACAAATGTCCTTCAACTAATAAATGGACAGCAGTACATTTGTACAATGGAATACTGCTCAGTAATAAAAAGTAACAAACTGATACCTGAAACAGCATGGACCGCCCTCAAATGCCTTACAGTAAGAAAGAGAAGCTAGTCTCAGAAGGCCACGAGATCCCATTCATGTAACATTGTGGAAAAGGCAAAACCACAGGGAAAGAAAAAAGAAAAATGGTTGTCTGGTGCTTGTACAGTGTGTTTGTGGGGGGGCGTGGGAGGTAGAAGAAACACAGGGAAGTCAGGCACAGTGGCACATACCCAGAATCCCAATGTTTGGGAGGCTGAGACAGGAGTATCTCAGGTTCGAGGATAGCCTCAGGAACTTAGCGAGAACCTCAGTCACTTGGTGAGACCCTGTTTCAAAATAAAAAATTAAAAAGGGCTGAGAATGTAGCTGAGAAGTAGAGTACCTCTGGGTTCAATCCCCAGGACCAAAGAAAAAAAGAAGGGATACAGAGAAATGTTTGGGGGTGATGAATCTGTCATATCTTATTTGTGGGAGGAATAATTACATAACTGTGAATTTTCAAATTTTACAGAAACATAGGCTAAAAAGGTAAAATTTATTTACATAGGCTACAAAGGTAAATTATAACTTTAAAAAATGAGGAAAAGTAGCCGGGCGTGGTGGCGCACGCTTGTAATCCCAGCATTCGGGAGGCTGAGACCGGAGGATCCGGGTTCGCGGCCAGCCTCAGCTACCTAGTGAGGCACTCCGCAACTTAGTGAGACTCGGTTTCAAAATAAAGGATAAAAAATAGGGCTGGGGGTATAGCTCAGAGGTAGAATACCCCTGAGTTCAATCCCCAGTACCGCAAAAAAAAAAAAAAAAAAAATGAGGAAAAGTGTACTTGATGGCCAAGAACTTATAAAATGAATAATTTTTACTGTTTGATGAAGGATAATCTTAAGGAAATATGTCTTTTTTTTTTTTTTTTTCTTTTTTGCTGTGAACACAGGGTAAGGCACCACTGCCTGGACTTATGCTAAGATACCACTACCCACCACAGCTCTTGCAAATGTTAACACAGCAACACAGCGGGAAAGGCAAATAACATTTGAATACTGTTACGAAGAGTTTTGAGTGATGGATCCTTCTGTGAAAGGATCGCGGGGACCCCTTGTGATCCCAGAGCATATCTTCTGCACTGCAAGGTCTTAAGGCACTGGTATTCAGATGTGGTGGGAGAGTGCTTGTAGGTGGATTCTAGTGGTGCTGAGTGTGAAGTGAAGTCACTCTTGAGCATGGGGAGCTAAGGTATGTCCCAAGGAAGTAATGAGAGCAACGCAGGAATTAGAAAAACGCTACAAAGGAGTCCCAGGACAGCATTCTCCACCCCAGAGGCTTGGCTTCCTGCACTCTGAAGCTCTTGTTTTGAAAAGAAGATTCACCTGTAGTTTTCATTTTGCAGCACAAACATAAGAAAGACAAGAGAGTCGTTATTTTAGGCTTGTAAAGTAAATGTTTTAAGGGATCACAAAGGCAGGCAGGCACTGCCAGCAATGGCTCAGGTCTTGGAGGAAAAGCCAGAACCTACCTAGAGTGAGTCCTGTATGTTAACAGCAGCCAGGATCATCTCACCTGAGCAGTAGCTTGGAAAGGAAGACATGAATGGTGGCAGACAACAACGCCAGTCACATGCAAGTCCTATTTTTAGGCTAAATTTTAATGGTAACCAGAATTTTCTAAAGAACTTGGAATTTTTGCACAGTGTCAGGAGCCACGAGACATACCTAATAATGTGCAAGTCCAACTAGAGAACCCTCTGGATTCGGACCCACTCGTAAGCATCTGCAGCTATAGACTGAGGACTACTTGGCCTTTCACCTACGTCAGCTGGTAACAAGGAAGAGTAGACAACCACGCCATGTGTTTGAGATCTGTGAGGGTGACCAAGAAGTGCCCGCATCTCCTCTTCACACTACTTTCTCTGGACAGGTGGTCGGGTGTTTGAGGATCAACTGGCCAGGGAGGCGCCTCCCGCAAACGCACAGCCAGAGTGATCTACCACACACAGCCAGCCCACGGGAGTGCTCTGCTGTGAGGGTGCCATCACCCTTACTGAACAGCTGCAGCTGTGACTCCTTCAGTGACACATCCAGTTCTGACTGTGGTGTCCAGAAGGCTGACATCACAAGACACTGCCTCTTTATCATAAAGAGTCTGGTTTAGTTATCTTCAGGAATTTTTTCCAACTATGCAATGAGGATGATTACAGTCCGATATCCAGAACTCTTTATGAAAACAGAGATACACTTTGAGTTATTGGAGTTCAGCTTGGCACACTTCTTGGTAAATAACAACTTGCTCACTGGCAGTATCGAGAGTCGCATCTGGCACCCTTTCACTGAAGATGTGTTAACGACCTTCCTAGGAATTATAGTTGTAGTTCCTGACCCAGAGAAGACTCGTACAAGTCCTTGAAGGAGACATGACCACCTCCACCCGAGCCAGAGATTTCTTGCGGTCCATGCTTTCAAAGTTGGTCTTGTCTGTCACACGTAAGCCTCTTATGGGCAGTAAGAACCACAGCGTTGGTAAGGCTTGCAATGAGGTTTTCCCCTTGGCTGTTCACCAAATAGCCCGTCAAAATCACGAGGGAGACCTGTCAGGTTCTCCTGGATTGAACTCCAGAATGAAGGCTCTTTACTGCAACCCACCCCGACGCCCACGGGACCACTACTACTATGGAGCAGCTTCCCCAGGGTCAGGACAGAAAACTCAGTCCACATCTTTGAAGAATGTATCTTTGGGGAAAAAAATAAAATCAAACAAACTTTCAAAGCCAGATTCTTCCATTCCTTATAAATAAAAAGTCGGTGCTGGCAGAACTAACCTCAGCTGGTTCTGAAGCTAGTCCAACTCTGACCCCTTGTCACTGACGGCTGAGCCTCTTCCATACAACTTCCAATCTGCTTCACCATAGCATCTCAACCAACCTCTAGGGTACAGGTAACATATCCAGATGTCCATTAAAAAAAAAAAAAAAAATCACAAAGTTTTCTCACCTATATCTAATCAAGTTGCCGAGTAAAAGGGGACATCGGGGAGTATTATGGTTTGGATGTGGTTTGGGTATGTCCCTCAGGGTTCATGTGTTGGAGCTCCTCAGTGTGGGAGTGTTGAGGTGGTGGAACCTCTAAGAGGTGTGCCTAGGAGTCGGGTATGGTAATGTTGCCTCTAATCTCACTACTTGGGAGGCTAACACAGGAGGATCACAGGTTCGAGAGCAGCCTCAGCAATTCAGCGAGACTCTAAGCAACTTATCAAGACCCTGTTTCAAAACAAAAACTTTAAGAAGGGAAAAAAAAAAAAAGCTCTTTCCCTGCCGCCGCCGGGTCGCGCGCAGGTGGAGGCGCGGGTGCGTTCAAGATTCGGCTTCACCCATAATCCACCGCCATGGCCGAGGAAAGGCATTGCTGCTGGAGGTGTAATGGACGTTAATACCGCTCTGCAAGAGGTGCTGAAGACCGCCCTCATTCACGATGGCCTAGCACGTGGAATTCGCGAAGCTGCCAAAGCCTTAGACAAGCGCCAAGCCCATCTTTGTGTGCTTGCATCCAACTGTGATGAGCCTATGTATGTCAAGTTGGTGGAGGCCCTTTGTGCTGAGCACCAAATCAACCTAATTAAGGTTGATGACAACAAGAAATTAGGGGAGTGGGTAGGCCTCTGCAAAATTGACCGAGAGGGAAAACCCCGTAAAGTGGTTGGTTGCAGTTGTGTGGTCGTTAAGGACGATGGCAAGGAATCTCAGGCCAAGGATGTCATCGAGGAGTACTTCAAATGCAAGAAATGAGCAAATAAAAATTTTGGTTTAAAAAAAAAACAAAAAACTATGGGATATGTACACAATGGAATTTTACTCAGCCATAAAGAAGAACAAAATCATGTTATTTGCGAGGAAATGGAGGGAACTGGAAAACATTATGTTAAGTGAGATTAGCCAGTCACAAAAAGTTAAAAATCAAATGCTCTCCCTAATATGTGGAAGCTAGGGAGAAAATGGGACAAAAGAGGGACTCCAGGTGAA
Organism: Graphiurus murinus; assembly: GCA_004027655.1. Lineage (NCBI taxonomy): Eukaryota > Metazoa > Chordata > Mammalia > Rodentia > Gliridae > Graphiurus > Graphiurus murinus. The sequence goes on along the minus strand of PVLC010016411.1, from coordinate 137 downwards.
GGAGAATCCTTAGGTGAACAAAAAATTTGACTTAATGGAAGGTAATGGGAGGAGGGGGGACACCCTAATGAGCATGATGTACTTACAAGATCACATCAAAGTCAATCACTAAACTGACCAGGAGATAGGGGGAGGGT
>PVLC010016410.1:22406-35594 GCA_004027655.1 Graphiurus murinus | reverse complement strand
CATCTGGAGACCCTCCTATGCCCCATCTTCTCCCTAGCATCCACATATTAGGGAGAACATATGCTTCTTTACTCTTTGTGACTGACTAATCTCACTTAACATAATGTTTTCCAGTTGCATCCATTTCCCTGCAAAGAACATGATTTTATTCTTCTTTATGGCTGAGTAAAATTCCATTGTGTACATATCCCATAGTTTTCTAATCCATTCATCTGTGGATGGACATCTTGGCTGCTTCCATAGTTTGGCTATTGTGAGTTGAGCCGCTATAAACATAGATACACATGCATCGGTCTGATAATTTGGTTTCCATTCTGTTGGGTATATACCCAGTAGTGGTATTGCTGGGTCATATGGTAGTTTCACTCCCATTCGTTGAGGATCCTCCATACTGTTTTCCACAGTGGTTGCACAAGTTTGCAATCCCACCAACAATGTATTAGGGTTCCCACTTCCCCACACCCTCACCAGCAGGTGTTCTTGTTCGTGTTTTTTATGATTGCCATTCTGACTGGAGTTAGGTGAAATCTCAGGGTAGTTTTGATTTGCATCTCTCTGATTGCCAATGATGTGGAACATTTCCTCATACATTTATTGGCCATTTGTATTTCTTCTTTTGTGAAGTGTCTATTTAGATCCTTTGCCCATTTTTTGATTGTGTTATTTGCTTTCTTAGGTGCGATTTTCTTGAGTTCTTTGTATATCCTAGATAATAAACCTCTATCTGAAGTGTAACTGGCAAAAATTTTCTTCCACTCTGTAGGCTCTCTATTGAGGTTTTTGATAGTTTCCTTTGCTGTGCAGAAGCTCTTCGTTTAATGCAATCCCATGCATTGATCTTCCTTTGAGCTGCTTGTGGTTTTGGGGTCTTGTTAGAAAGTTTTTACCTGTGCCTATGTGTTCAAGTGTTGGTCCTATGCCCTCTTCAGGTAGCTGCAAGGTCTCTGGTCTGACTTCCAGGTCCTTGATCCACCTTGAGTTGACTCTTGTGCAGGGTGAGAAAGTGGGGTTTGTTTCCATTTTCCTGCATATGGTTAACCAGTTTTGCCAACACCATTTGTTAAAGAGGCTATCCTTTTTCCAGTGTATACTTTTGGCTCCTTTGTCAAAAATCAGTTGACTGTAAGCATGTAGGTCTGTTTCTGAGTCTTCTATTCTGCTCCATTGGTCTATGTGTCTGTTTTTGTGCCAATACCATGCTGTTTTTATTACTGTGGCATGGTAGTAGAGTTTAAAGTCAGGTATTGTGATGCCTCCTGCATGATTTTTATTGCTAAGAACTACTTTGGCTATCCTGGGCTTTTTGTTTTTCCAGATGAATTTAAGGACTGATTTTTCTATGTCTATGAGGAGCATCCTTGGCAATTTCATGGGTATATTTTCTGTTTTATATAGTGTTATTTCTCCTTAAGTTAGTTGTCTATCTGGTAGAATTCACCCATTCTCTTGTTCTAGCATTCATTTCTTTTTTTCTTCTTTGTGTTTTATTTCTTTAAGTATTTTCTTTAGTGCCTGCTTAGTAGTCATGAATTCTTTTAGTTTCTGCTTGTCTTGGAATGTTTTTATTTCTCCATCAATTTTGAATGATATTTTTGCTGGATGTAGCAGTCTAGATTGGAAGTTGTTTTCTTGCAGGGTTTGGAGTACATCATATCAGTCTCTCCTGGCTTTTGTGACTTGGGTTGAGAAGTCCAGAGTGATTCTTATTGTTTTGCCCCTGAACGTCACCCATTCTTTTGTTCTTGATGCATTTAAGATTCTTTTATTGGCCTCTGGGTTAGTCATTTTGATTATTATCTTCTCTGATCTTGTCTTGTTGGTTTTCTGAATGTCACCTGTACGTGAATGTCCAAGTCTTTTTCTATGTTTTGGAAATTCTCTGATATTATTCCTCTGAAGAGGTTTCAAATATCCTTGGTTTGTGCTTCTAGACCTTCTCCAATGCCTATTATCCATAAGTTAGTTCATTTCATATTATCTCACATATCTTGGATGTTCTGGTCATGTTGTTGTATTGTCTTCTCTATATTGTTGACTGTATGGTCCGTTTTAAATGAGCTATCTTCCAAGAATGAGACTCTATTTTCTATGTGTTCTAGTCTGCCAGAGGTGTTTCTATTGAGGTCTTTAGTTCATTTATTGCCTCTTTTATTGCATTCAATGCCTCGTTTTGATTCTTACTTAGGGCCTCAATTTCTCTATTCATATATTCTTTTATTTCCTTTACACTTTCTCTGATTTCATTTTTGAGGCTCTTGATCATATTGAAAATAAAAATCTGAATTCTCCTTCTAGTAATTTATGAAGCTCAGTATTGGTGATCTCCTTTGTTGCTGAGCTGTGGGAGTTTATTGTTTCCTTGTTGGTCTTCATTTTCATGTTGTCAGAATTCTCAGGTTTGTATTTCATTGTCTTGGAATCCTCCTCCCCTTTCTGTGAGAGTCCTATGACTATTGTTATCACTATATAACAAGTCCTATGCTGCGGGTATATATTTGCCTCATTGAATATGTCTCATCTAAACAGACTTTTGAATTTGTCCCACAGAACCTCTTTAAAAAGATACAGTTCTTAGCCAGTGTAGGTAAACAGGAGTCTCTGATTCTCTGCAGGCCATCATGCTCTTCAGGCCCAAAATCAGCAGGGCCAGAAACTATAATGTTCCCTTCAGATCTTGTGGCCTGCTGTTTGGGACTTAATGCCGCACAGACAGCACCACTACTCTGCTGTTTATAAACCTGGGCAGAGCAATGACCTCTGGCCTCTGTGGCCACCTATGCTCAGCAGAGCCAAAGATTACTATGTTTTGAGCTTGTGGCTCAGCTGGCTGAGCTTTGATGGCCCAGATATACCACCACTGATCTGCTAGTTGTGCTCACAGGGAGCTCTGCCAATCACTGGCACTGTGAGTGTCAGGCATAGAGTCTGTTGGCAGAGAAAGGGTTATGTTTCCATTCTGTAGCTATAAACATGTGAACCCCTGCTGGCCTTTGGCCACCCTGATTTCAAGGCCCAAGCTCTAGCACAGAGAACCTGGGGCTTGGGTAGCTCAGTTATTTAGCTCCAAGGACACCACTGCTGCTCTGGAGACCTGCAATCACACGAGACCTTCTTGGCCTCTGGCCTTGGTACTTGTGGCACCCAAACTGCCAGGCACAAGTTTATAGCTTTCCAAGCCTGCAGCATGGCTGGCTGAGATTTTTCACTCCACAGACACCACTTCTGGTGGTCCTATGGTTGCTTGAGACCCTGCAGGGGTGTGGCAAACTGCCAACCCTACATCTTGCTCACCGGGGTGCCCCTAGGGACTGTAAGATAATTCACATTTTTGCTGTGTCTGTACTCCCTCATGGGTCTGTTTCTTGCCACACAAGTTCCTGTAGCCATTCAGGCTCACACCATAATGGTTTCTAAACTCACAATCTTGAAAAGTACCTCTTGGGTCCCTGCAGGAATGGATGAGTGCCACTGTAGCCTCAGGAGTTCTCTGGGTGGTTTGGCTGGTAGGTCTGTAGATTCACAGTGGTCTTGACAAAGGCGGATGTATCCACTTGGGTCCATGCAGGAAGGTCCTGGCATTTCTCAATCTGAGTTCAGCTGCAGCTATAGGAATTTGCTGAGTGGTTCGGCTGGGTGATATGGAGAGTCGCAGTTTTGAAATATTTGAGCAGGGAGAGAAGAATGTGATTACTTTTATGATGGTTTTCTACAATCACTGGCTTGACATGAGTCTGCTTCTTTGCTGGAATTGGTCTCCAAGGGACCGCCACCAGTCCAGGCTTGGGCTCACCAAGATGATATCATCTCTACACTCCATGCACCTGTTGATATGCCTGGAGCTCTTTTCAGCCCTCTTCTTTTTTCTGCCTCCAGTTCCACCACATTTTGACTGTCTTTCATCTGTTCAGTTCTGACTGCTTTTCTTCTCTTGCCAAGAAGCAGTCTTCCCACTGGTTGAGTTCTAAGTCAGAGCAACCTAAACATGCTCTCTCTCTCTATCCCACCATCTTTGCTTTCCATTACAATTTTTAAGTAGCTCCCTTCATTCACTCTCCCTTGAATACTAACTTCATTCTGTGGTTATCATAATGAAGATGTGGTTCGTTCTGTAAGGTGTTTACCATTTTCTACAGTGTTAGACATCTGAGTAGCTAACTATGGAAGGTTCTCACTACATGAGAAAAACTGACACCAGAAAAGCAGAAGTTAAAATAATTCTCATAAGTCTGAAAAATTAATTGTCATTCTCTTGGAAAATAAAACCAACCATTCTGAAAATAGATTTGCTTTACTGTATAGAACAAGACATAGTTTAGACTTGTGCCATGTGCTGATTCATAGAACAAAGAACTATACATGTTGATGGAGGGTGGGGCATAACCTTACCAACAAATCCTATAAGAGCATGATATGCTCTCACTTCCTGTTTGACTTTCACAGCAGGATCATAAAGAATTGTTTAAAACACAAGCACAAGTTTCACCAACTTCCCCCATAAGCATCTCTTGTTTAGTTCTCTTTATATGATTCTTTCTGTAAGACCCACCATGTCATTAATTTTCTTTCTGGCTTTTCTGTGCTTTGATTATCTGCTCTTCCTATGCCACTATCCAAAGTTCTTCCCCAGAATCAATTTCACCAACTTAATGAAAGCCTCAATTTTTTTTACCTTCACTTTGCATTGAATTGCCATCTGAAAATCAGCAGAGTTGACCAAGATATACCTCCAAAATAGGTGCTAGTTATAATCAGGGAGGCGTGATTGAGGAAAACAATTGCTCAAGTGGTCAAGCTATTGGTAATATTTCACTTCTCTATGGAATGATGTGAATATCATGGCTGAGATAATGAATATTCAGATAGTGAGCCTTCCTGAATAATTTAAAGCAATCATGAGCAATCTATTCACTTGGGGATCTATCAAATCACCTTAGGAGCCATAGGAAGTGATTTGGGGGTACGGAAAGGAGGATCAGGAATGACTAGAGAAAGCTTCTCAAATGATTATGACAAGTACCTCTTTCTATGAGAATCACCGTGCGATAGAGCTTGGGTGAGGATTCTTGCTATATTTCTCCAGAGAAAGGAACATGTGAATTGGTTTGTAAGCAGAGAATGGAGGGAGAGGTGGTTCAAGTCAAGGAAAGAGCATGGCCATGAAGTAGAAAAATGCAGACGTTGTCTAAGAAGACATACATCGCGTGATGTTTTGAGGGCTCAGGACGCATGCTTGCATGTCCGCAGGCAGGAGTCTCGGAAGGCTGCCAATTACTCTTCATTTCAAGGGAAAAGTGTCTCAGAGGTGACTGTGTGAATCGTGTAAGTGATATCTCAACTGTTCCACAGTAATCCTTCCCTCTGTTGTGCAATCTCAACAGAAAGGTTTTCAGGAAACAACGCAGAGAGAGCCAGAGCCCTTCTCATTGCCATGTTCAAAAGGGGGCAACCCCCACCTGTGCACAGAACTGCCAAGTTAAAATGAGCATCTACCGGCAGTGGGTCATGTTGGGGTTTGGAAGCCGTGACCAGAAAGCAGCCTGTGGCTGACTGGCAGTCAGGAATAACCGTGATCAATACACTGCCATCAGTGGGGTGTGATTCTGCCACCGTCAAGGCTGTGCCATTAGTGAAGGGAAACTCTTTTTTTTCCTGCAGGAACTCTTTTCTTTCATTGCACCCTACCACATGCATACATACACCCAGCACACAAACATAGACAGTTTTTCACACTGGCATGTGTATCTTCAGGGGCTGAAGATATGGTTTAGACACTGGTCTCGTGCTGTTATTTTGCAGATATTATTTTCTATCTTTAGGGACTTCCATATTAGTCTAAAATAACATGTCATTTCAAAATGTATCAGAATATATATTTTGTTGGTTTGTAGAAAAAATTAAAAAGAGGCGGCATTATGCAGCAAAAGAACACACAGTGGAACCTATCGTCTTCGTGCATTCACTGGCTGTATGACTTTAGGTAAATCACTCACCCATTTATACTTCCATCTTTAAAACAAAGACCCTGAATAAAAACTCAGCATCATATTCCTCACCTTCAGGGGCACACAAGAAGGAAATTAGGAATGAGCGAAACCAATGTTGTAAGGAAACAAGGCTTCAAGACAGAAATTAAGATATGAAGATTTAATATTTTAAAGCCAAATTACATTATGATGCGAGACCATAATGCACCAATCAAAACACCTTTAAAAAGCCAAATTACACATGTTGATGAATTCATTGCAAGGGCAACCAAGGTAACCTTTTCTCCATGGAGTCCTTTATATTTTTATTGTCTTCAGATATTACCATCTGAAAAAAATAATATATTGTTGCATTTGGAGATTTCTAGACATTGTGGCTTTCTACAAAATTCCTATGCCTGTTAAAATGTAATATTTTAATTCAAAATTTTATGATTCATCATGGCAATATTTTAGCACACAAAGTACTACATTTCCCATTCCTCTGAATGCCAGCAGAAAGGATTTTCTAGAAGTAGTAAGTTATTTTAATGTTCTCTAGGTTTACCCTGAGGAAAGAGAATTATTCTGAGTTGGTTTGGCATCTGGCTGCTGACATTGACTTTCTACCAGGTAATTTGGATATTCCACAAAATTTATCCTGACAGGACTACATGGCAGAGCCACTTCCCCCTCTCTGGGACTCTCTGGGACTGGCATTTTCCACTCCCATTACTGTCCACCTGCACAGAAGATGAATTTCCAGCATGGGAAGAGGCAGAGAGAATCAAAGGAGTTGTTATAACTGAGCCTGCACTCCAAGGGCATTTGCAGCCACTCTTGGTGGAGCAGGCTGGTGGCTAAACAATAGGCCTGAAAGTTTTCTTCTTCCCAGTGACAGCTATGTGACATGTTCACTCTGAGCAGAACTGTCCCTGTAATCTAGATTTTTACCTGATTTTATTAAACCTCTCTTGCTATTTCCACCTATCATTTAAAATGCATGTCCCTGTTCCCATCCCCACCCATCAAACGTGCAGCAATGCACTGGAGAGTGTGAGATCTTAGAATAGAGGCACAGACAGGAATCCAAACACCTAATCACAGCTGTCCTTGAGAAGGGAAGGGTTTGTGCGGTTCTGACATGGTGCTCTTGGAGCTGCCGGGAGAGCAGAGCTCAGCATCTGGTAGACGGGATCAGAGGGGAGGATCGTTCTTTCTTCCTGGATAGAAGGGCTAAGTGGGCAAAGGGAAGGCAGGAACACAAGAGACGGGGAGAGCTGTCGGAGGGGAGCACAGGAACCCAAGATAGCCATATGCAGAGACTGGGAGGACGTCAGATGCAAAGCCGCCCGCCAGTTACAGCCAGGAGTTCCCAGGCTCTGGACGGGAGAATCGAGGGGCTCGGTGTGTCCAGTTCATTCCTACCCCTTTGGATTTGCCCTGCATCCCCAACACCCCAAGCACAGTCATTCCTCAATATCTTTGGGGGATGGGGTCCAGGACCCCCTCAGACACCAAAACCCATGGATGCCATTGCGGCTTTAGAATGCCCCCTCCCTGCAAAGCTCATGTTTTGAAGGCATATCCCCAGGGCAAGATGGCTCAGAGGTGGGGCCAGGCGGGAAGCGCTGGGTCAGTGGGGCGTGGCCTTGGGGACTATGTGTGTCCCTGGTCCCCTCTCCTTGCTCTCTGGGGTCCCAGCCACCAAGATGTGAGATGCCGCTTGAGTTTCTGCCTTGGGGACGGCCAACTATGAGCTGAACTTCTGAAACTCTAAGTCCAAATAAACCTTTCCCCCTCTCAGTTTTTCTGTTGGGTATGTTGGTCAGAGCCATGAGCAAAGTTGACTGAAACAGATGTCCAAGTCCCTTATATGAAAGGATGTAGGCCAGGCATGGTGGCACACACTAGTAATCCCAGTACTTTGGAGGCTGAGACAGGAGGATCTAGGTTTGCAGCCAGACTCAGCTACTTAGGCCCTCCACAACTTAGTGAGACCCTGTTTCAAAATAAAGAATATGGCTGGAGACGTAGCTCAGAGGTAGAATGTCCCTGGATTCAATCCCCAGTACAGTAAAAAAAAAGGTTGTAGTGTTGGTACGTAACTTTTACAATCCTCTCACACTTTAAATCATTCCTAGATTACTTATAATACCTAATATAATGCTATGGAAATAGTTGTTATACTGTATTGCTTAAGAAAGAATGACAAATAAAAAATTCTATAGATGTTCAGTACAGAGAAGATTGATTTTTTCCAAATATTTTCTGTCTGAGGTTGTTTGAATCCACAGATGAAGAATCCGCAAGTAGAGAGGGCTGTCCATGTCTGTTCCTAACACATACAAGCTCACAGTCAGGATCGCTGTCTCCATCCGTACCTTTGTCTTTCTTAGCACAATTTAGATAAGCTGGAAGTCTCAAAGCACTTTTAAATGCTAAAAGAAAAAGAGAAAATAATTTCATAGAATATAGCAAACATCTAAGTCGGTTTTCCAAATAGCAAAAGGAACAGCAAAAAATTCTACTAGTCTCTGACTGGCTACCTCTCATCAGAGTCACATGACATGTCCACCACCCTCCTACTCGAGTACCGTCCTATGGAAGTGGTCTGCCTGCATATCATCTCTCTCTAAGAAATGTTTATTTTTAAAAATCTGTTTTACACCTAGATTCCCACACCTACCTAACTCCAGATCCCACTACCCATAACTGAGCTGCAACTCACTGTGCCCCACCCCAAATCATATGTTTCTGTCCTGGTTGTTTTCAGCTATATACTCTTCTAGAATTCTCCATGGAAACACTTAAATTAGACCCCATCTAGAAGGCTCAGGGAGGTGTCCTTGGGGAATTTCCTCTAAAGCATGGTCATAATACAAAAATATGCTGTGATCATTATCCAGTGATTCTTAAATTTGGATTACAGAAAAACTATCTGGGGACATACAAATACAGCTTCCCCTTTGGCCTTCCCACCCTGGTCATTCTGATGCCCCATGTCGGAGATAGATCCTAGGAAGGTGTGCGGTCAGGAGACCACACTTAGAGAAGGGCCTCGGTGATACAGGAACCGCAAGGCACGCACAGTCCCTGGGGATCATTTCCTTTCTGAGGTCTTGGCGACAAGATGGGAGGAAGAAGAAAGAGCTTTGAGAGGTAATGAGAGAATCAGAGCAGGCTGAGGCAGAGGATGATACTAAAACAGAGTGAGAAAAGACAGTGACGTCAGATTCTCTCTTGCTTTTAAAGTCACGAGTCTAACCCAAATTCCAACAGTGGGTGGAAACACCTAAGACTCTGCAAGCTGGATAACCATGGTATGCTGAATGATATAGGCCTAGACTTGTAGAAATCGCGCTCACAGTCTGGAGGAGTTGTGCGTTGTGTTTCCTGCTCGGTGTCGTGTTCACAGGTTGCCTATCTCTATGCCATACTGTTTAGTAAGTCTTGTTAAGCCCTCGCCAAGATCTACTGAATCTCTCTGTGCCACATGAAAATGGCCAGAGAAATTAGAAATCACAGTCTTAAAGGCAGACACAGTGAGAGAATCAACAAGTGGGTGATGCATAGAAACAGCAGACACAAGTGGCACAGACTCACGGGCAAATGGCTGCTCGCACCTGTCCACAGGGCTGCCACCCCTGATGGGTTCATTCCAGCCACCTTCCACAGGAAGCAAAAAAAAGGGGGTTGAGCATCCCTCATGTGAACATCTGAAATAACAAGTGATCTAAAATCCAGAGCTTTTTGAGAACCCATATCATGCCACCCATGCCTGCTGGCATCATATCAAACTCAGTCAAAATGCAGGTGTAAAAATATTATATAAAATTACCTCCAGGTTATGTATATAAGGTATCTAGAAAACAAATAAATTTTGTGTTTATATTGGGTCCTCTCTCCGAGACATCTCATTATGTGTATATAAATATTCCAGAATCCGATAACATCCGAAATCTGAAGCACTCTTGGTCCCAAGCATTTTAGATAAGCAAATCCACACCTCAACCTGGACGCAGTGACCATGGGGTCCAGGTCACCAAATGAAGTTCCCAGGAGTGTGCGTCAGTGCACGCCCCCCCCCCACACACACACACTCTGGCATTGTAGACGTTGGTCAGATTCTCTATGCCCTACTTGCTCCACCTGTAGACTGAGAGGACAGCCTGGCCGTGCTGATGCTTATGTGGTAATCCTGAGGATAGCTCTCTCTGCAAGTGAAATGATCCATTTCTTACCATCTGGTGTCACAGAGTGAGCAGAAAGCATTATAATTTTCATGAATCTTCAGGAGAGGAAAGTAGAATGAGACCACGCGAATGAGTCAGGTCCCTGAAGTTCACAGAAAGGCGTCCTTGCACCCAAGTGAGACAGATCACTCACTCCCTCCTCCGGCCAGCGGCACATGACCCGGAGGGAAGCTGTCAGGCCAGCTGTGTCTGCAAGTTGGCTTGCAGCTCGCACCCTTGGTGTGGGGCGCATAGCTCACTGCCTTGGTTCCTGCCTCATCTAAGCTGCACAGTCTCCCTAGGAATTGGCGGGATCCACATTCAAAGATGAGTACTCGGTAGATCAGCCTTGGGTGCTCAGGAAACATGTCAGGACTCCACCCTGGGCCCATGCACTCTAGAGCCATGTACGTTCACAAGCCTTCTGTGAACAGGACTCCCTTTCACTCTTAAAGATTTGGGGAGATGAGAAAAGGCCATTATTTGAATTGGTCAGGTAGATAGATGGATAAGTATGTGTATGTATGTATAAATATGTGTATATATTTACATGCATACATATGTGTATATGTACTTGCACGCTAGAAATTATGATAAAAATTTAAATAAGCATTTATGAATCAATTTTAAATTAACAATACTAAAATTAGCTTTACATGTTAACAAAGTCAGGTATCTTATGAAAATAATTTGACTTTTAAAATAAAAAAAAAAAACCTAGTAAGCCTGATACTGTTTTACTTTTTTTCCAGGTTATTTTAAAAATTTTTTCTAATTCTTTCAAATTAGTATATTTCTTGTACTTCTAATCTTTTTTTAGAATTTTATTGGTGAGATTCAAAGTGACACATTCATATATGCACAATGACTTTATGATGACAAGACGTGAGACCAGGAGAATAGAGAAAGAGACTAAGGGAAGAAGTGAGAGGTGGGGGAAGGAGACTTGAGGAAGGAAACAGACCAAATAATATTATGTCCCTACATGAAGATATCACCGTCTTTCATCTTTACAATTCTTTTCATGTGTGGCCAGTAGTAGAAGATTCTCATGTTTACCCCTGTATTCATCTGTTACAAACTCATCATATAGCCTCTAAAAAGCTTCAGAGGACAAGCCAAGAGCAGAGTAAAAAATGTCTCCTATCACTAGAAAAGTTTCTACCTCGAAGACCCCAGGGAGCCAGAGGTCTCCTGACCACACCTTGCCGTCTTCACGGAGAGTGGAGCTCACGTCTGGCCTGCGCAGGCACCTGGCTGTGTTTGCTCTGGAAGCACCGCTGATGCGAACCACACACCTCGAGCACCAGCCACTCTGAAGGTCTTAGTAGCATGGCTTAGGGAACTCAGGAGAGAGGTTTCTCTAAGGATCTGATGGCTTCTCAACGACCCATGCGAGGCAGAGTAGCCCGGTCGCTCGCACACTGCCTACGAGGCTGCACTTCTTACTATACCCTGGGAGGCCACCCACGAACCATTCCCAGCCAGACCTGGTCCAGCCAGAGCCCGATCTTTTGAGTATCTCTTTTCTAAAACACTTGGAACCAGAAGTGCTTTGGATTTGGGACTTTTTCAGATTTTGGTATATTTGCATATACACAATGAAGTATCTTGGGGATAGCAGCCAAGTTTAAACACAAATTCATTGGTGTTTCATATGCACTTTATACAGACACATTATTTTATACAATATTCTTAGTGCACCTCCATTTTGAATGCATTTGACATAATGTTAGGTGTGGAATTTTCCATTGGTGTCACTTTGGTACTCAAAAAGTTTCAAACTTTGGAGCATTTAAGATTTCAGATTTTTGGGTTAAGGATACTCAACCTGTAGCAGTTTTTCCAGCTTGTGTTCAAAATGACTAGAGGCTTTTACTATAATTTAAAGTGCTGTTTTGCATTTTCACCGTGTAACTCTGGATCTTCCTGTGTGGTGGGCAAGGCAGAGAGCTCGTCCTGCCTTTGTCCTTGTGGGCTCCTCAGAGCCAGGGCAGCAGCTAGGATGGTCATCATCAAACTGAATCTTCAGGCAAGGGAAGTAGGCGTGGGCCAGCGTCATGACCAGGATCTGGACTGGATTAAGGGAGATGAGGAACGGGCTGGGAGAATTCAGCAAACGGGAAGAAACACCAGACCCATGGACCCATGTCAGGCTGCTCAGCCATGGTCAGGAGACAGCTCTGTGGGCTCCTCCCAGTCAGCGGCACCGGGTCTGGGTTCTGGTTGCTGGCTGCCACCCTCAGAGGCCATTCTGCGCCTATGGAATATATGGAACACCATTTCTATAATAGGATATTTGTACTTATTCAACATTACCAACAATGAACTTAATATTTTTAAGAACAATGATTGTTTGGGCTTTTAAATAGCTTTCCCAACTTTTAACATTTTCTCACTTTATAGTTAGGAAATATATGTGTGTGTGTCTGTGTGTGTGTGTGTCTGTGTGTGTGTGTCTGTGTGTGTGTGTCTGTGTGTCTGTGTGTGTGTGTCTGTGTGTGTGTGTCTGTGTCTGTGTCTGTGTGTGTGTGTGTCTGTGTGTGTGTGTGTGCACATGCTACAGGCTTTATAGTTAGTGGGAACAATGTATAAGTAAGATAAGTAAATTAAAGGCAACTTGTTCAAACTATGCCTTTTAGGCAACTGTCAGTGAAGAACAAATAAAATAAATTGATTTACCTTTTGAAAAATGCCGTCCAGTTGCAGACAAGCATCAGCTTCTGGCAGTCAGCTGCCACTTCATGACCAGCAACTGAGCAATTAAAAGGTTAAGGTTCTGTTTGTCTCATTGCTACGTTCATCATCTAGTCCACACTGAATGTCCACTGCAGGCAAGGCGGGGAAAGCAATCGCATGTTGAGCAATTTAATGTTCCCAGTCTTTAGACGGCTTAGTTACGTATACTGTCAGAACTCTAGCAACTTTCTTCTATCTTCTTCCTCCTCTCCTCTCCTCTCCTCTCCTCTCCTCTCCTCTCCTCTCCTCTC
>PVLC010016410.1:0-22306 GCA_004027655.1 Graphiurus murinus | reverse complement strand
CGTATTGCTTGCTCTTCCGGGAGCCCTTTAAGCTCTCAACCAGCCTGCTATACCTTCAAGAAAGACAGGGCAAAGGGTGGGCCCAAGAGGAGTTTCTAAAAGAGTACACAAAAATATGTGCAAATATATTTTTACTATTTTAAATTGTTTTATAGTATCTTTATATTTCTTCAAAATATGAACATTCTGTTTCTCTTTATATATGCTGACATTTGGAGAGTTAAGTAATATATGTGTGTGTAGAAAAAGATGATCTATAGATGATAGAGTTAGATATATGGAGAGATGATGGATGGATGGATGGATGGATGGATGGATGGATGAGTGGATGGATGGATGGATGGATGGATGGATGGTCACATAACACATAGAATCGCTAAACTTTTTACAAAAATTCTTAGTGTAATCTCTTCATCTTTATGAAGGACTTGAGGTTGTATTTACCAACCAGCAGCAGCAGCAGCAGACCTTGTTGAATGCCCCAGTATGTTGGAACTCCACCTGTGCTGTGTAGAAGAGTAATTTTCCCAGGAGCTTCTAGCCTGAAAAAACAAACATCTATTTCCATGCTAACTATAGAAATGCCTTTATGTCCATTTATCTTCCTAATCCAATTGCTAATACATGTGTGTGTGTAAACACATATGTATATATATGCATATATGTATGTATGTATGTATGTATGTATGCACTGGAGGCTGGACCCAGGGGCATTCTACCTCCAAGCTACACCCCTACACCTATTTCATTTTTTATTTTGAAACAGGGTCTTGCTAAGTTGCTGAGGCTGGTCTTGAACCTGTGATCCTCCTATCCTGGCCTCCCAAGTACTGGGATTACAGGTGTGTGCCACCACACCCAGCTGAATTGCTGATATTTTAATTCCTATGATCCATCATATATAACAAGTTTAACAGTTTATATTCCTCAGTCTGTTCAGTTCAAGAACACCCCATTTCTCAATAGGCAGGCTTTGACAAAAGCTGTGTGTGTGTGTAGATAGAGATATAAATACTCTTACCTGTCTTGCTGGCTACTTTATAGTGAGAAATAGAAAATAGATACCCAGGGTCAGAGAGAACCATAATAACTCTCACCAGTACATTCACCTGTCCATCATGACTCAGGTACCAATGCGTTTGGATTTCACATCACTCGCTGGGTATATTCCTGCCTCACAAAGCGACAGGCACAGGTAATGTCTTTGATGCTGTGTTGTACTGAAGCTTTATACAGTTTGACATCTTTGCAAAATCCCTGTCTTTCCAGGACAATAAATAAATAAATAAATAAATAAAAGTCTGGTACAATTTGAGTGAGACTGTGACGCCCTAATAGAGCGGAGGATTTTGACATCCTGTGAGAGCATGTCTCTGCTTTCTGAGCAGGAGGAGCAGCCTGCCTGAGCGTCCAGTGCTTTCCTGGCTCTGAACACTCGTTGGAGTAGGGAGGGAACCCTCATCTGCCAGTACTGTAGTGGTTAGATTGGACATGTGTCACAAAGGATTCAGCCCGGCAGCCTGGATGGGCATGCTGAGAGAGGGCCGAGAGGGAACAGGAGATCCGATAGGAGTGGACAGGAGGGCCTCTCCCTACACTGGACATGCTCCCGGAAGACGCTTCGCTTACGACCATGGTGGCAACTGCCAGCCCAACTCCATTGTTTACTTTCTGAACACTTCAAAACCCCATCACCTTTTTTATGGTGACAGAAGCTGAGAGATGCCAACATGTCCATGGACTCTTTGCTTCCAGGATTCTATCAGTTACTTAGTAACAAGAGAGAATGACAGTATTACTCCAGACTGGTAAGATTTTGACTGTGATGGATATAGCCAACCCCGTTTAGCTGCTGAAGATGCCATGTGATCTACTGATGGCTGCATGCCTTTGTAGTTCTTCAGTCCCCAGATTCCTTTACTTTCAAAAGAAGGTTACTTTCAGGGAGACTGGAGACAGAACACAGTTTTAGTCCAATAAGACTTTACCCCAAATGGAGTAGTTTTGCACTGATAATGTCACCGCTGCTCTTTCAGTGGTATGCTAAGAGGGTTTCTGTTCAAGCAGAAGGTATGTGATGGAATATATCGACTTGTTGGATAGCTCCATTCTTTCCAAGCGAGACCTTCCATTCGCACTCAGGGGTAACTCACACCTGAACCCCAAATTAATGAGTGTCCTCAAAGCCATGTGATTCTGAATCATAAGTAAAACACATTTGTATTTTACAGTTGTTTGCTGAGAAATGAGCTGTCTCTGTTCCTCCTCAGCCTCCAGATACACGACATTAAATCCAAGGCATGGCCTCCAAAACTATCAAACTGATTTTATAGTCATAAGACGTATGGGATTTATTTAACCGGTGCAAAAGTGAAGACAACCAAAGATGTGAATGGGGAATTTTAACTTTGATTTAGCCATATAGCTGCAGCTGTTGAGGCCTAAGTGTCTCTCTAGTCCCCTCTTTATCTCGCCTCTTGATTCAGTATCAGAAACAATGATTATAAAATAACCGTCCTGCCACTGATGACATGAGCTGTACAGACACTGTGCTCAGGTCTGCACACGAAGCACCTCAGCTGCTCCTCCCAGACCTTCCCATTGCACAATGAGACCAGGCTTCAGAAGGCCTACGGGCCCTCCCCTGGCCCAGGGTCCCACAGCTCATGCATGTCAGTGTATGTGTCTGGTGCAGGGAGACCCTGGCCTGCCTGGCCCAGACCAAGGCCTTACCTCTCCTGCCCTCCTGCCAAGGAGCCGTCATGCAGAGGCCAGCATGTGCCAACAATCCGATCCCAGCTCCAACTTCTGTGAGCCCTATGGTTTACAGCAAAGGATTTACAGCTCCTGAGCCTTATCTTCCCCTGATATAAATGAGGAACAGTTACGCCTACTCATTGTTGTAAAGGTGAGTGAGGAGTGTAAGTGTCTCAAGTGTTATCTGATATATTTTAATCACTCAGTTCTAATGATTTAGAGTGCAAATGGAAAAGGACATCCTGATTTACTCCTTCAGAGTCAGTAAATATAGACCGCACTGAGCAAGACAGGGATAATTATTATCCAGTAGGCACTTTACATATTTAATAAGCACATTGTTAGAAAGGTCCAATAGCTGATAGGGGTTCTTAGCAGAAAATGATTTATGTCTTTCTGTCTTTGACCATGTCTAAAATCCTTAAGCCAAGACACCAGAAAGATTACAAAGGCGAGTCATTATTCTCTTGGCTTCTCTGGACAACAAACATCTGATCACCACTCCCTGAGGTCCTGGGATCCTCAGGAAGCTGCAAGAACTTCAGCTGGACCATCTCCAGACTACAGAGAGTGGGATGCTGGAGAACCACTTGGTGACGCTCACCTCACACAGATTCAGTCACACAGAACTGCGTGGGACCAATCTCACAAGAGAGGGGTTGGGCTTCTCAACAGGTCCACATCCTAGTCAGGGGCACAGGAGTCTCCAGTGCGAAGGAGACTGCCATGGCTCACCCTAAGCCTCTGATACTCCTCCCTGTGAGTGCTCCCCCTGCGCAGGAGGAGCTCCAGGTATCTGATTATGGAATTACAGTGATGGTTAAAGTCATCTCAATAGCCCACTTGAGAAATACTGACTTAGAAGAGTGCTGACGTCACCGCAGTCCCATCATTCACAGCTGTCACCTCCAGTGGGGTGGACCCTGTCACATTCCTGCCCCTAGTCAGCTGAGAGAATGCAGTGTGGGGTGCTATGGACCTTCAGGTCAAAAGCACTGCACTCAAACCCAGCTCTACCACATGATCACTTCACCTAGGGAAGTTTCTTAGCTTCCTGAGACTCAGTTTCCCTTTTTGTAAGGTTTTAAAATTTCCAGGCCTAGGTTTTTTGTGAGGACAAAGTTAAGATAACATACTAAGGTGCCAGCGGCAATAGGCTCTGAGTAAACTGACTGTTCCAACGAGATGAAGGACTGCATGGCTGCTTCCATTTTGGGAGATGGTTCAGTGAGGAGGTCTCATTAGAGTTTGCTCCACGTGGGTATTTTTCTTTTGTTTTTGCTTTTATACTTTCATAAAAGAGGACCATCATGCCCATTGTTTCAGGAGAGAGAAAACAGGCCAAGACAGGGTTTGGTGGACCTTGAAACTACCTCCAACTGATTCCGTTTTGTGATATGTTTATCAAGGCCCATGTGCTCTTTTGACAGGCTACCCACATCCCCAAGCATCTCCAGGACTTTCTCAGATCAGTGGCTTTAGGTGAAGAAGGTGCCCGTGAGGAATTAGTTCAGCAGAGAGCCAAGGTAGAGCTGGTTCACGTTGCTGCTCCAATGCCAGTCCACAAACATAGTCCTAGCCCCGCAGTGAACACTTTTATGCATTAGTTAGCGCAGGGAGAAAGCAGCTTACCCTACAAAAGATGAGAAGTAAGAAAAAGAGCCTGCGAGTAGGAGGAAACATTTTTTCCAGACCAAGTACATATCACAAACTCTTTCAACACTCCCAGGACCCTGGGAAGTTACTATTATCATCCTGATTATTTTTTCAACGAGAATGGGAGAAGTGGAAGTTTGCCCTCGTTTACACTGGTGACAAGTGGCAGACCCAAGCCATCCAGGAAATGAAAGATGGAGCCTAATGCAGTGAGAAGCATGCTGGATCGTTAGTCAAGAGTCTGGCCTTGCTGTTGATTATCTCAGAATGTGGCCCCAGGAACTGCAGCAGGATAGGAAGTGTGGGTGTGACGGAGGGGGGGGGGGGAGAAGCAGCACCCACCTCAGTGCAGTGGTGCAGACCCCAAAGGGCCAGACGTTCAGAGCAGACAGCTTAAAAGCTTAGGAGCTTCTAGACCACGTAGGCACAATGGTCGTAAGAGAGCTACAAGGTCTTCTGGCTGGTGGGCACAGATTGGCAACTGGGAAACAAGCAATCCAAGCTCTTCATCTCTGGGAAGGTGAAGGACTTCAGGTAGCAATTACAGCTCAAAGATACACAAGACAGAAATGCAGCATGAGGAGGGGCTGGGCAGGGGTTCAGCAGGCTTTGCTAAACAGAAGGACTAGACACTAGACTTTGACCAAGATGGAAACAGGCACGGAAACCAGACTGACATGCAGTTACCAGACCTGCGAGCATAAGGTACAGACTGCAGGACTAAGGACAAAGCTGTGTGCACAGCCTGCGTCAGGAGCCACCACAGCCTGCTCCAGAGCTACACCAGCATCCTTCCCCTTCCTTCCTTCCTTCCTTCCTTCCTTCCTTCCTTCCTTCCTTCCTTCCTTCCTTCCTTCCTTCCTTCCTTCCTTCCTTCCTTCCTCCTTCCTCCCTCCCTCCCTCCCTCCCTTCCTTCCTTCCTTTTTTTTTTTGTACCAGAAATTGAACCCAGGGGCATTTTACCACTGAGCTACATCCACCTACCCCCCAACACCTTTTATTTTTTTATTTTGAATCAGAGGGTATTAGTTGTTGAGGATCTCACTAAATTGGTCTTGAACCTGAGATCTTCCTGTCTTGGTCTTCCAAGTACTGGGATTATAGTCATGCAACAAAATCCCTCCTGCCCAAATCATGTTGCACCTCAGCAGTGGGGCTGAGCCTGTGGGTAGGGGACCAATCAAGTGTGCAGAGCTGTGGGCTTTGACAGATGATTCCAAGAAATCGCCAACCCCAGAATCTGGGTAAGTCATTTAACGAGAGCAGGCTTCCGTCAGTAAAGAGGATTGTGATGATTCCCTCAGTAGCTTCCAGATGTACGTCTTGGAGTGAATCTCATGGTATCTGTGAGTCAACAGGAACAGATGTTGAATGTGACTTATCTGCCAAGGTTAGTGGAATGTGAAACAAAACAAAACAAGACAAAAAAAATTTTTTTTGACGCTACCTAGTCGCTCATATTTGACTTTAGGAGAACTTTTTTTTTTTTTTTGGTACTGTGGATTAAACACAGGGAGGTTCTACCTCTGGGCTATATCCCAAGTTCTTTTTTATCATTTTTCATTTTTGTTTTGTTTTTAAATAGGGTCTTGCTTAGTTGCTGAGCCTGTGATCCTCCTGTCTCAGGCTCCTACGTACTAGGATTACAGGTATGCACCACCATGCCCAGCTTTTAGGAGAACTTTTTATTTTTATTTTTTGTCTTTTTACTGGTGCACTATAGTTTCACATCATAATGTAGTTTATAGTGATACTGACATACATGCACACAGCACTTGGTGGGCTTTCCCGGCTCCCTCCCCACTTCCCCATTCTGGGTATTGAGTTTGACATTGGTATTCTCACCTATATAGGTAATGTCATGGAAATGATTCCTTCACCGATCCCCTCCCCCTTTTCCCCTAGACCGCCCCACTCACTCCCCTGGGTTTCTCCTCCATTATCTGGAATCCCAATTACTCTTAGAGGAACTTTAACTTTAGTTTGCTTATCTGTAAATTTGGAAAAGAGGAATGCACTCTTTAGGCACACTAAAGTTTAAATAAAGTACTCTTATACTTAGATAGCATATATCATATAAAATAGGGTGAATATGACTACCAGTATTCTATTGAAATTTTCAAAGTAGCTAGAAGATTTTGCATATTCTTACTATAAAGATTTTGAATGTTCTTACTATATAAAAAGATAAGTGTATATGGTGGTGGACAAGCTATATACTCTGATTTCAGTATTACACAATGCACACATGTATTGAACCACCACGCTCTATTCCATAAATATGTACAATAAATAAAATGTGTAGACGAAAGGCAAAATTTGGAAATAATGCAGATCTCTGCCCAAGGATCTCTTTTGAAAAACAAACTGTAGGAGAAAAAGAAATTGCTTCTCTTCAATTCCAAGAGCCAGAAAGAAGAGAGGGGAGAAAATTCTGATTACTGGAAAGTGGAGAGAGCACAGCTGCAGAAGAAACGAAAACTTAAACACTTTCGCTGCCGCAGCTCTTCTGCCTTTCTTCTCTTTAATTGACTGCTCCCAGCTATACTGAAACACCTCTTCATCTGTTTGAAATAAATTGTGTTGAGCGGTCTGATAGTGCTGGGAGATGATAGAAAATTGCTTTATTTCTCTCTGCCATGGCTAGTTGATTCCTCTCTGTATTTTGCCAAAAAGAAAAAAAAAATTAAAATATCAGGGTAGGTGATTCTCAAGCCATTGTTCATTTGTCAACAATTGGACAAGGAGCCTCTGCCCACCCAAGGCTCACTCCCCTCCTTCAGTCACCTGGGGCCAAATGACAGCAAAAGGAAAATCGGAATGCCTCCAAACTCACTTATATAGAGACATGCGGAACAAAGTCATTGGATTCCTTTCTTCCAGACAGTCTGACTTGAATCAGAGAATCTCTGCTCAGGGGAACATCCCTGTTGAAGACACGAGAGGACATAGGAAGAGCTAGCACGTTTCTACTCCTATCACACAGGCATAATTCTTAAAGAGCATGGCCAAAATGGGCTAAAACAAATGATTTCCTGCCATTTCTGATGAAAAACTGAAGGCAGAGGATCATTAGTCCTTTAAGGTGTCCTGGAAGGCAAAGATGAAATTTCTGAAGCTGTCCAATGTGTCTAATTACTTTGATGAGAAAGTAATTAAAGTCACCAGCAGAACTATCCTCATGTTTGAGTCAGATAACAAAGTCATTGACAAGCAGGGTCCATGCTGAAGGGTGGGGACCACAAGGCAGGCAAAACCAGATTTACCCTGGATACTCTTATTGACATGTCTCATGTGTTCAGTTAGTAATATTTAGCTCAGAATTTTATATATATATCGTATATTTTATATATGTATATTTTATATATATATGTGTGTGTGTGTGTGTGTGTGTGTGTGTATGTATGTGTAATATATATATATGGCAATGTAGAACTGATTGTTTCCTCTTTTTTATGAGAGGAAATAAAGATGAAAGAAGTCGCTATACTGATCCTATGACAATGATACAGCTTTACTTTCCTGTAACAATCTTTGGTTAATTAAATTTTTCCCCTTTATTACTTTCCTCTGTGATGGCAGCAAAAGAATATCCTTTAAATGCCCCTTACTATAAACAAATTCTTGTAAAAACTCTTGTTCTGATTAAGTCCTTTAAAACTCCAGCTTATTTCTCCGAATGTGCATGATAACCAGAGGAACTGGTCCTGGCCCAGAAGCGTCAGTGTACCAGAAGGTCCGAGTTAATCAACTCAGCCTCATAACCTTCCTCTTTTTCCTAGACCAGTTATGTTTTTTATACCTAAAGATAGTAATGGTGTGGAACAAGAGCAGAAGAGTACAATCTTAAGAAAAAAAATATTATTTTACTACTTATGAGCAAAAAGTTCTCACTGATTTTTAAGAGAATCTCATTTTCTCCAGACTTGCAAATGAACACTCATGTTGGCATACACCATGTCCTTTCAATAGTACAAAAGAGATTATGGTTTGATTTATGGTCATGTTATAAATTTTCTATATGATAAGGAAATAATGAAGACATGCCATTGAATCAGGCTTGAATTGTGTCTTCTATGGTAAAAAAAAAATATTGCAATCAGAGATTATGCTAAAAATCATTAATATATTAAGATATGTGAAGAATTGATTAGTTGAAATTAGTTGATTAGGGAAATGATTAGTTGATCAAATATAGGTATTGTCTAAATCAAGCTACCCAGCTGTTTGTCAGTCTTTAAAGGCAAAATGTGTTCACATACTTACTAGTCAGACACTTGGCCAGCATTTATTCTGTGCAGGACACATTTCTGGGCCTAGAGGAGTTCAAAAGTGAACATCAGTGAGTTCCTGTTCTCCAAACATTTATAGACTAGCAGAAGAAATAACATTCATCTGGAATATAGACCATAAAGTGATGAGTACCACAAGAAAATGTGTATTTGTATTTTAAGGTAGGATGAGGAATACAATGACAGTTTAGCAGAGGGAAAGCTTTTGCATCTTTGATATCATATTAATTATATATTGCTATTAGCACTCTATTCCAATACTTAGGAACTCAAAACAATGAATCTTTATCAGCCCAGGGTTTCTTTCTTGAGGGCGTCTGTGTATGGCTGCGTTTGGTTCCTCTGCTCCAGTTCTGTCCTGGGGTCCGTCCTCACTGGGAGTTTGTATGAGGGTGGGGAATGTCTGCTTCCAAACTTACTAACAGTGTATTGAACAAGTGTGTGCCATACCATTTGGCAGTTGACTTCCTCCATAGCAAAGTGCCCCCAAAAAGAGCCCTCAAGATGGAGGCCACGTTATTGTTTTATAATCTAATCTCAGATGTACCATATTGTATCTGTCAAGTCCAACCCACACCCAAGGAAAGGGCATTACACAAGCACATAAAGACGAGGAAGTGGGGGTCACTGGGGACCCTCTGAGAGGCTTCCAACCACAGACACACTTTCTCTCCTATTTAAATGCTAAGACAAGACCAGACCACAAGATTCACTCTTGTACCTGGGACTGCCCATGCAATTTTCCAAAAACATCTTGAATAAAAAGCCTAAAAAGAATGCTGGGTTCTCTGTATATTCTAGATATTAGTCCTCTATCACAAGAGAAAGCCGGGTGTGGTGGCGCACGCTTGTAATCTCAGCATTCGAGAGGCTGAGACCTGAGGATCTGGGTTCGCGGCCAGCCTCAGCTACCTAGTGAGGCACTCCGCAACTTAGTAAGACTCGGTTTCAAAATAAATAATAAAAAATAGGGCTGGGGGTATAGCTCGGAGGTAGAATGCCCCTGAGTTCAATCCCCAGGACCACAAAAAAAAAAAAAAAAAAGAGAAGCTGGCAAAAATTTTCTCCCACTCTGTGGGCTCTCTGTTGAGGTTCTTGATAGTTTCCTTTGCTGCACAGAAGCTCTTCAGTTGAATGCAATCCCATGTATTGATCTTCCTTTGAGCTGCTTGTGCTTTTGGAGTCTTGTTGAGAAAGTTTTTACCTGTGCCTATGTGTTGAAGTATTGGCCCTATGCTCTCTTCAAGTAGCTGCAAGGTCTCTGGCCTGACTTCCAGGTCTTTGATCCACCTTGAATTGACTCTTGTGCAGGGTAAGAAAGTGGGGTTTATTTCCATTTTCCTGCATATGGTTATCCAGTTTTGCTAACACCATTTGTTGAGGAGGATATCTTATTTCCAATGTATGTTTTTGGCTCCTTTGTCAAAAATCAGTTGACTGTAAGCATGTGGGTCTGTTTCTGAATCTTCTATTCTACTCCATTGGTCTATGTGTCTGTTTTTGTGCCAATACCATGCTGTTTTTATTACTGTGGCTTTGTAGTAGAGTTTGAAGTCAGGTTATTGTGATGCCTCCTGCATGGTTCTTGTTGCTAAGAACTATTTTGGCTATTCTAGGCATTTTGTTGTTCCAAATGAATTTAAGGACTGATTTTTCTATGTCTGTGAGGAGTGACCTTGGGAATTTCATGGGTATTGCATTGAATCTATAGATCACTTTTGGGAGGATGGCCATTTTGATGATATTTTTTCTGCCTATCCAAGAGCATGGGAGATCTTTCCATCTTCTAAGGTCTTCATCTATTTCTTTTTTCAACTTTTTATAGTTTTCCTTATAGAGGTCTTTTACCTCTTTGGTTAGGTTTATCCCTAAGCATTTTATTTTGGGGGGTGCTATTGTGAGTGGAATTGTTTTCTGGATTTTTTTTCAGTGGATTTATGGTTGGCATAAAGGAAAGCTTCTGATTTTTTAAGATTGATTTTGTATCCAGACACTGCTGAATTTGTTGATCAGCTCTATAAGTTTTTTGGTTGACTTTGTTGGGTCTTCTAAGTATAGTATCATGTCGTCCCCAAAAGGGATAGTTTTAGTTCTTCTTTCCCTATTTTTACCCCTTTGATTTCCTCCTCTTGCCTTGTTGCTCTGGCTAGAGTCTCAAGTAATATATTGAACAGAAGTGGTGATATAGAGAACTCAAGAAAACAAGAAACTAAGAAAACAAATAACCCAAGCAAAAAATGGGCGAAGGATCTAAACAGACACTTCATAAAAGAAGAAGTACAGGTGGCCAATAAATGTGTGAGGAAATGTTCAACATCATTAGCAATCAGAGAGATGCAGATCAAAACTACACTGAGATTTTACCTAATCCCAATTAGAATGGCAATCATCAGGAACACAAATAATAACAAATGCTGGTGAGGGTGTGGAGAAGTGGAAACCCTAATACATTGTTGGTGGGATTGCAAATTAGTGCAACCACTTTGGAAAACAGTATGGAGAATCCTCAGATGAATGGGAATGAACCTACCATATAATCCAGCAATACCACTTCTGGGTATCTACCCAAAAGAATGGAAACCAAACTATCAGACCGATGCATGTGTATCTATGTTTATAGCTGCACAATTTGCAATTGCCAAACTATGGAACCAGCCAAGATGTCCATTGACAGAGGAATGGGTTACAAAACTATGGGATATATACACAATGGAATTTTACTCAGCCATAAAGAAGAACAAAATCATGTTATTTGCAGGGAAATGGATGGAACTGGAAAACATTTTGTTAAGTGAGATTAGTCAGTCATGAAAAGTAAAAAATCATATGCTCTCTCTAATATGTGGAAACTAGGAAGAAAATGGGACATAAGAGGGACTCCAGATGAAAAAGGAGAGGCCTTAAGCGAGCAAAGAAGTTGACTTAATGGAAGGTGATAGGGGGAGGGGTACACCCTAATGCACATGATGTACTTTCACAAACATATCAAAGTCAATCACTAAACTAATCTTGAGATGGAGGGAGGGCAAGGGAGTGGGGCAGGAATTGGGAAAGGGTTAAATGAGAAATGTGTGCATATATGCCTTTATCAGCTTGTATCTAACAAAGATGTATGATTAAAATGCACCAATTTTAAAAAATTTTTTTAAAAAAGAATGCTGAGAAGGGGATGGAGTGCTGTGTGTTTCTTCCTCTGCCTTCTACATATTTCTAAGGAATAATACTTGTTCAATTCATCTCAGAGTAACTGATTGAAGGCAGTATGGGGTTTCAGCACCTCCAAGATGGAGACCTAGGTGGGCAGGATGTCTGTATATCCATTCTCCTTGTTTTGTTCAGAACATTTAGCCCTGTCGAAACACGCAGAGTAGATCTTGCATCACTAACAATCAGACAGAGGAAAGAACTGAAACCTCAAAGACAGCTTGACAAAGAAATGCCAGACAACACCATGTACTGCTGTTTCAAGTTCATGATTATATCTGGGATTATGCAGATCAGGTATCAAGGGAAAGTTTTACCCTTCAGAATTTCCGATTGCCCTGTTAAGTTTGTGTGAGGCAGGTGAGGGCAACCCTTGGACAGAGGAAGGTAAGGCCTAGACATTGGGGGAAACTGGGGAAAAGAATATATTAATCAGTCAGAAAAAGCACAGTTAGAAAGAAGAAAGAAAGAAAGATCTTAATTTTATCAGAACTTAAATGCATAACAGCTTCATTACCTTCATATAATATAGGAAAATACACCAATCCCTTAAATGTTACCTTATTTCAGCAAGCGTTTATTGAGCTCCTATTATGGGCTAAGTGCTAAGTCCATAGATAAATGAGGAAGAAACTGAATACATGTCAACAAATTATTGCAACAAAAAACCAGGATCATCTTTTGTTTTTGCAGACCCTCCGACTCCTTCAAATGGCACTATTTCAGAATAATTTCTACTCCATATTATTTTTATTTTCTTATTTTAAGACACTTAAAACCTCATTAGGAAACTGCTATAAGGATGGGCATACAGTGGAATAAAGGATAGATTATTTAGTTGGAGAGACATAGATGATGGTGCTGCAAGTTAAAACCTGTGAGCTTGGCATAGGCTTAAATTTAGTTATGAGATCTAAATGAAATAACTCCTGAAAATCCTCTACTTGGATACCTGGCATGGAGGAGCCGCATAGTCAGTGGAAGCTATCATTATTAAAGATAATAACCACCCTGCTAAAAGCAACGGTAACCTTGGGCTTAGAGTGCTAGTGGAGCGGGGGCTCCTGCAGTAGAGGCACAGGGGCGCTGCCATCAGAAGCAGGCAGAGCACTGAGCAATATGAGGTTGTTCTGTTTCCACTCTCACCATCATTTTAAAATTTGTAATTAAAGGCTTGGTCTGTAGCCCTGCAAGTGGAATGAATGCACAAAGCTAGGAGAGCTCTCTACAGGAAGCCACTGGAAGTGATTAAAGGCTGAAAAAATAGAGCCAGTAAGGAAAGAAGCTATAGAACGTGGAAAAGAGAAAGCTATGAAGGACTCTACCCCAGGACACAAAATCGGGTGACAGTCATTTCATGTAACCTGTATTATAGAAGAAACCTCTGCATTACCACTGGAAGCTTCAAAATCTCTTTCAAGAATATTTTAGCCACAAGTTTGAATTGCATACCTACTTCTTTATTTTTTACCTGTTTCCCAACCCATAGGAACTTCACAGTCTGCAGAGCTTCACAGTCTAGTTTTCTGGCACTTGAGTGACTGCTCAGGCTGGATGTTATACTACAGGTCAATTTTGTTGAGGGCAAGTCGGTTGGTATCAATGTGCTGAATGATCTGGGGAAGACTGTCTCCTGCGGCAGGGACAGCATGGCCAAGGGCAGAAGCCCAGCTGGCCTGGAGGATCCAAAGCAAGGCTGCAACCAGAGGAAGACCATGACAGTGACCAGAGCCCATCGGGCAACTCACTTCTGACAATTGCTTTTACCTGTACTGTATCTAGCCAGATGTTTTCCATCCTACTGACTTTAGCCGGAAATGTATTCCACCTGAGAGAAGAGTGATTCTCAACATAGTGTGCTGATGAGAATCACCTGGACATCAGACCAATTAATCAGAATCCCCAGGGGTAGGACCCAGGTGTTGCCAAGATTGAGAACCACTACTATAGAGGGTAATAGTGAGGCTCAATTGTAAGAACCAAGTTGCCAGCCCCTGATAAGCATGTAGCAAACTCAGCCTCCCTTTTTCCTTAGATACAGCTGTTAGGAATCATGGGGGTTTGTCCCTAGTAGACACTTTGGAAATAGGCTACCCAAGGACTTATAGTCTTTTCTGCACCCAGAACACTGGTTTATGAGAGATGCTTCTATTTTGCTTAATTACAGGCTAAGTGGCCAAACATTTCATAAATTGTTTAATCCAGTTCACAGATTAGTCCATTCCAAAAGATACAGTCCAAACTGATGTTCTTTGATTCAACACAAACAAAAATGAAGTTTGTATAGGATGCAAATCTGTAGATTTAGAGACCTGAGGAGAAAATCAATGAATTGCAAACTGGTCATAACACTAATAGAATAATAGCACCAAAAATTTCAAGAAAGCAGTAGCTCTAGGGCAATATGCTTTTGCTTGATATATGTGATCAGAAAGGTTAAAGAACATTTTCTGCATTCAATTTAAAAGTGTTGCTTTTCATCTTTGATTTCTTAGTTTTAGTTTCTCTTCAAAGTCATCACTGTTATCTGCTAATTGAATAACAAATAATCATTTGACACATCCTAAGAGAAAACTGTAGGAAAATACAGCACTGGGCCAAAACTAGTATAATCTAGTCTGAGAGAAAAAAAAATGATCATTATGATTACCTGTGAAGCAGAAGCTGAATGAATGGAATGGGCTAGTATTTAGCTTTATCAAGAAGAAAGACATGATTTCTATTTTGGAAGCTGAAAGTAGATATCTTAAGGTGGATCCCCTGAGAAACAGGCTGAGAAAGAAAGTTGTTGGGGTGTGATCTCAGAAATGACACTGTGAGAGGTGAAGTGAACCAGACTAGGGAGAAACTGCACGGTGATGTCATTGTCAGAGCCTGGGCCAATGCGAGAGCAGGAGGCTGTCAGTTATATTTCATTACGGAAAGTGGAGGTACCTCTTAAGCATGCCTCAAGTACCCCTTGAGTATGCCCTTGACACAGGGCATATTCACGGGATGGGGGGAAGACTCATGTCAAGGCAATGTCCTACACAGGCAACATCTGGAAAGGAATTCAGCTAAGAGCCATCAGCAGCAATAGCACCTCATACCTGGAGTTGCTCCTGATAGCTTTCCCCCATGACAATTTGCACACACTCCTATCTCAGTTAATGGTAAGTCCATTCTTCCAGTTCTCCAAACTAAAATCCTTGCTGCTCTCTTCGACTCCTGTTTCAGTCGGCATTCTCACTGCTATGACTCAAAATACCTGCTGACCACAACTTAGATACTCAGAGGAAGGAAGATTTATTTGCTTATGATTTTGAAGGTTTCCATCTCTCTCTCTCTCTCTCTCTCTCTCTCTCTCTCTCTCTCTCTCTCTCTCTCTCTTATCCATTTTACTCCAGCTGCCAAGCCAGGGCTACAGGTCCTTGAAGTATGATGGTAAGGAGCAGAGAGAAGGAGAGAGATTGTTTCAGCTCATGGTGGCAGGGGAGAGAGAACTGGAAGCTGCTGCAGCCTGTCCAGTACACACTGCCCCCAGCCGTGCACCCAGGGACCCTTTCCCAGTAACCAAGTCCCACCTCCAACATGACTGCTTTGTCTACCACATGAGGTCTGAGAGACATTCTGAATTGAAACCCTAACAATGCTACTCTATTTTTTCATGCCCACATCACTTCTCTCAGCAGTCTATTGGTTTTAACTTAAAAATAGATGCGGAATTCAACAGCCTCTTATTCCCTCCACTGCTCTCATCCTGATCTAGTATCTGTCAGATTTCGGCAGTAACCTGAGACGCTGATCCAACTCATTATCTTTCTTCTGCCTTTGTCTATTCTGTTTTCAACACAGTGACTTAACTGACCTGATTAAAATGGAAAGCCACCAGACACAGCGGCAGCCCCCTGTAATCCCAGCTACTCGGGAGGGAGTCAGGGGGATTGCAGGTTTGAGGCCAGACCTCAAAATAAAATTTTAAAAGAGTTGGGGATGCAGCTCAGTGGTTGCCTAGCGTATGTAAGGTCCTGGGTTCAATCCCTTGTATCCATACCCCTAACCCCCAAAAATGGAAGCTAGCCTCAGACTCTTCTGTCCTAAATCTTTCTGTGTCTTCCCAGGTCTACTTAGATCTTCCTTGATCCAACCAAAGTCACCAGCTCCAACCTCAGCAACATACCCGCTAATGACTCACCTCTGCTGTATGCTCAGTAAAGTGGTTGTTCTCTCTGATGGAAGGCCCTTCCTGACACTCTAGGGCCAGCTCCCCAAGTTTTTCAGCCATTGTCTCAAAAACCTTCTCAGCAAGGCCTTCCTGGCCACACTTCCCTCTTACACTCTGCTCCCAGCCCTCATCCTCCGTTTTTTCTCATTAGCATTTATTTCCATCAATCTTCACATATTTTTATTTCTTAGATATGCTTAGTTGGTTGTCTTTCCTACTAGGATATAAGCCAGGCAGGGTTTTTTCTACCTATCAGATGTCCCCAACACCTACAGAAATCTCTGTCAGTATCCAGACTCAATTAATTAGCATGAAGTCCAAGAAGAGGACAGTGAATGGAAACTTGGGGTCTTATAGGACCTCTTTGGTGTTCTAATGCACTAAACTCATCTCTTAAATCTGGTGGTTCTAGAATCCATGACCCAACTTGTACTGGTTCTAACAATTTTCACTTTAGTGTTTATTGCTAGTGTAATTGTATTCAAATATTTTTAATGCATGATGTAATTGGTCTTGCTCCCTGAGGCTTGTAAATAGGATGATATATTCTTAAGTAGATAATGAATCGATAAATGGTTTCCTGGGACCTTGTTAGGGTCCTGCTACTTAGCAAATTAATAAAGTGTTGGCTTGTTCTTCAGTGGTACCCAGATTCTCATTCTCTTCAATAGCTGACTGTTCTTTTCATCACATAAAGCTTCAGAAAGGTTCTTTTTGGATTTTTTTTATTGTTGTTTTCCACTCAGGATACTTAAGAGAACTGGATAGATGAAATGGAGATTTTGAAAGTATTGATTTTTATTAATTCAGCTCTTCTTCCAATTCTTCCTCCTATATCCAGCTTTTAAAATAATGTAGTGACAAAAGCGCAAAGTCCTTCTGAAGTCACAATGAAATTGTTGCTGTTTGACTTGGGAAATAAAGATCAATTCAATAATTTTAATAAAAAGCTTAGTATCTCCAGTCAAAAACTATAACAAATATAAAAATCCCTTTTGTTTGGTTTTGGTGTGATTTGCGTTTTTATTTTGGATTGTTGTTTGTTGCTGCTATTGCTTTTTATATTATATTAAGCTTTTCTCTATAAAAAAAGCAAATAATATACCAAGTCAATCTCTCTGAAATTTAAAATATTATTCATAAAAGAAACCCAAGCAAGCTCTCTGGTCTAGACCAAGCAAAGTCCAGAAAGATGTCTATAAATATCTTTGACTATTGTTCAGATAGTATGCTCAACTATGTTTTTTAATTTATAACCTATAATCTTCATAGATTATAAAGGTTGTTACTCATTCCCTGTAGTTTAATTATTAACTGTGATTATAAAACTGAAAAATACATAAAGCCTTTGGATATAGTTCTTCAGTATAACCTAGTGTTATGTTTGGATCAAAAATGTGCCCCCAAAACTCAGGTAATGCATCAATGTTCAGAGGTGAAATAACGGAATCATGAGGGCTCCACCTCACCAATGGATTAATCCACTGATGGATTCATAATTTGAATGGACTTACTGGGTGGTCACTGTAGGCATGACTGGAGGAAGTGCATTACTGGGAGTGTGGTGGAGGGACATACCTGTCCCTGGTCACTTCTAGTATCTCTTCTCTGCTTCCCGGCTGCTATGAACTGAGCGGCTTCCCTCCTCCACACCCTGCCACCAGGATGTCTCTGCCTTGGGGTCAGTCAGACACGGACAAAACCTGTGAAACCGTGATCCCAAACAATTCCTCTTCTAAGCTGTTATTGTCAGGAATTTTGGTCACAGCAATGAAAAACTAATACATCTCGCAAACTCTACACTTATCATGGCTTTATAAACTGTTTCCCCAAAATAACAAGAAAATAAGTCCATTAGACTTTTCTTTCAAGCTTTTGAACAGAAATAATTCAAACCTTTGCTTTCTTTCTTTCCTCTAGTAACAGCAACACTTCTAACAGCACTTCGCTTCAGTCCAGTACTTTGAGGTTCACCAAGTGTTTCCCTACATATTCTCCTGTTTGATTCTCACAGTGACTTTGTTTAGAGATTGGGTAATCAAACCTCTGGTGGCATACACAATTTGCCAAGGAGGGTTGCAAAGCAATTAATGATGGAGCTAGATGAAAGATGAAAACTTACCTTTGAAGTTTAAGTCCAGGGATCTCCCTGCCTTACTGCACAGCTTACTTGTTATAAGCAGGTACATAAAAAAAGAAACTTCAGACCTAACCTGTGGGCAAATATCAAGGGCTTCTGGTCACTCCTTGCTGGAGCCTAATTCAATAAGGAAGTCTTCTGGCACTGAGAGGAAACATCGAAGCCATTTTCATTTCTCCATCTTTCTTCTCAGGGACAGGTTAACAGGCAAAAGGTCTGTATACAATACTACTTGGGAATTGGAATAGTAGTTATTTCCCAAAGTTAGACTATAAGGCTAGATGCCATATAACTTGGGCTAAAGCTCCAGGATTCCCAACTGAGAGTTGACTACCTCCACAAGCTAAGTTGTAATTCCTGCTCTTACTTTGTTATAGTAACCATGTTTAATATTCATTGATATTTGTGTAGTGAGGAAATACTGATTTCAATAATAGTATTTACATGTAACTGGGTCTTCAGAAGAAAGAATGAGACATTGGGGAAGCAGTGTCTCATTGAGCTCCTGAGAGCCACTCTACCTTTGTAGTGGAAAAATGTTACTAGCTAGGAGAACCAGTAGCTTCAGTAAATATTTGTCACCTGTAATGTGAAGAATCCTGTGCTAAATACACAGAAAACAACTATGAGGGACACATAGCAGCTACACCCTCATAGTCTATCAGGATATGTGACGGGCACAATTCAAATGATGAACGCAGAGAACTGAATGCATGGGGAGATTACTGGGGAAACTATTTAAAGGCTGGTTGTGGTGATGCACACTTGTAATCAATCCCCTTACTTGGGAGGCTGAGACAGGAGGACTATAGGTTTGAGGACAGCCTCAGCAAGTAATGAGATTCTCGTGAACCTAGTGAGACCCTGTTTTAAAAAAAAATAAAATAAAATAGTGCTAGAGTGCTAGGGGTATAGCTCAGAGGCAGAATGCCCCTGGGTTCAGTCCCCTGTACCACACACATACACACACACACACACACAAAAAAAAAAAACTAAAGGAAGGAGGGAATACAATAGTGGGAATAAAGGTGGAAGGAAGACGTCACACAGACAACGGAGTATTGGAGTTTGTCTATGAGATGTATATTTCAACATGCACTATTCAGAGAAGTAAATGCATTTGAAATTAAACACAGCTGTACACAAAGGCTAATGACGCAGGAAAGTTGAAGAAGAGCATTTAGTCTCCATTGACTCCCAAGGGACAGAGTAGGGCAGGAGCACTAAGAAAGGTGGTCTGGAGCCAGGCAAAAGGCTTCGGATGCCACTCTGAAGATTTTATTGCAGACATCTCTGACTGTAGCGATAGCATGAGAAGCCACAGCTTGGCAATGATAGGATCAGAGGTGTACTTCAGGAAATTTAATTTTGTAGCAAACATAAATGAAACTGGAGTAGAGAAAATCATCAGTACAATATTAAATTAGGTCAATAAGAAGTAGCAAAGTCTAAACAAGAGACTTTGTGGTGGTGACGGGAGAAGGAAGGGTAGGTGGGTGATGGATTACCTATATCAGGTAATGTGCTATTTTTAAATGGCATTAAGCCCAAGACAATTCTCCAAGTCAAGGTGTACTTTAATAGTAAAATCCACTGGGTCAACAACAACACACACCTTGAAAATTATCCTAAGAACAAATCTTGGCATATAATTAAAAAAATGGTGGCCAGCCAAGTAGAAAGATGCTCTATTTGACCCTGTTATGCAATAAATACTTGCTCCTTTTCATCTTGAAGCTTTCATTATCTTGTCTGGCATTTTCTATTACCTGATTTTAAAAGTCTGTTTTCATATCACTTCTTTGGGAAGTCATTCTAATCCCTCAGATTAAGGGTTCCTTCTACAAGCTATACCAGGAACCATGCCTTATGTGATTCCTTATTTAATATTCTGATTTCCTTATTAGACCATAAACTGTCTAAAGACTGGAAACTTACCCAAGTTATTCTCATACTCAATGCTTGGCTCGGTACTTGGCATTTAGCTAATAATATCCATTTAATAAATAAATGCTTTATATTGCAAGACTCATTTTATAAATGCTTTATATTGCAGAATTTTTTACTTACGTGATTCTTTTCAAGTCAAATTAAACTCACAGGTGCTATTGGGAGCAATCAGCTAGATGCCAATACCACAGAGGGTCAGGAATAGATTTTCCCTGAGTTGCCTGAAGAAAAGAGGTGTTGGTTTGCAGTGAAGGAACAAAGCTTTCCCTGAGCAACCACATTGTCACGGGCATCCCCACTACCATCCCTACAAGATCCAAGCACACATCTGCCCCCTCCAGGAGCTCAGCAGAGGGATCTTATTTGTATGAGTATATGCAACTGATTGGCAATTAATTTTGTTCCCACCTGCTTCAGATCATTCCAGGGTACTGTGGCCTGTACCCCAGGAATCAATTTCCTTAAAGTACAGTTTTCAAAAATGTAGGCTTGTCTCTCAAATGGTTACTCTCACTTCCATGAGCAAAAGTCACATTTTCATCCTCTGAGCATGATAAAAGCCCTTGTTTTAGACACACGGGCAGGGTGCCAACTCAGCCACCATCATAATTATTATAGCTAACCTTCTTCATAATTACTGTGAGCCAAAACAGGCTTAACACTTCACAGACACCATCTCACTTTATTATCACCATAATTTTATCAGTTGGTATTATCATGATGCACATTTTACAGTCAAGAAAAAAAAATAAGAATTACAAAGAAATTAAGAACCTTGCAGGATCTGTTTCTAATAGTCACAGAGCTAAATACGTGACATCTAGTAAGTGGCTAATGGGTAAATATGAATCCATGGATACTAGAACTAAGTGGCTACATGGCTCTTCTACTGCAAATACTGACGTTTATCTCAATCATATGTCACTATCACAAAGAGAATAGCCAAGGGGCAGGGGAAGAGACCTTCTCACATGCAATCCATTCTTTGGAATTTTTTACTTTATTTCACCAGTAAATCTCTTGAATCTGGTATATACCAGGAATGAAGTAATGTTCACCAATGCATGGAGTGCAGCCTGTGGGTGGGTCTTCATTACTTCCTGGTCGTGAGCATTACTCAGTCATTCCAGCCAAAGCTGCCTATTGCAGCGCGCTCCAAGTGCAGATCACAAACTCGCTTTCTCCTTGGCCCCCAGCATAGAGCTCTAAATTTCAACTTGCTGCAATGATTAAAAAGGTGGGATACTTTACATTAAAATCTAGGTTTTCCAATTCTCATGAAGAACTGGAAGATCTGGCAACTCCTCCTGAATTCTGCCATGGTGGCAACTGAGGTGAGCTGTGGCTGTCCTCTGTAGATGGGCGTACTCTTCAGCCTGCCAGACCTCACCTGTCTCTAGTGTGTTTAAGTCAGCACAGAGGCCCTCAAGTGCATGGTGCCTTCTCTTGCAGCCAGGCCCTTACTGATGGATGATACTCACCTAGTCCTGGAACTGCACAGGGAGCTCAGATCTAGAATACCTCGCCTCCCGCCTGCAGCCAGGTCCTCCATGGCTTCGAGAATGACAGAGAATGGCCTCAGCGCCAAATCTGGAGTTCACAGGCTCCGGCTGACACACACAGTGGGGAAGCCAGCCTTCCTTAGAATCTACTCCCGCCCCACTGTTCATTTCACTCCTTTCTCCCTGTCCTGGTTGTAACTACTACCCTCCCGCTGATGGTCACTAGATGAGACCTCCAGCCCTGACCTTATGAGCTTCAAGATTTCCTCTGCTGCCAGCTGTAACATCTCACCTGTAAGTCTTGGAGGCGCCATCATGTCATAATCTCCTCCTCTACAGTCTGTCTCAGCTGGTGGCACCTCCATCCCTTGGTGGTGGGTATCAGAATCCTGGCTGTTGCCATGATATCCCCTCTTGTCTTTCCACATCCAAACCCCAAGACCTGAGAACTGTCTATTAACAATTTCTCAAGTCCATCGTCTCACCTGCAGTTTCCCTGCCACATTCTGGTCTGGGCCTCTTGGGTCTTAGCTGATCCTCTGAAATCACAGATCTCTCTTCTTCTCTCTTCTTCTCTTTTCTCTTCTCTTCTTCTTCTTCT
>PVLC010016409.1:0-35451 GCA_004027655.1 Graphiurus murinus | reverse complement strand
TCTTCTTCTTCCAGGACTGAGGATGGAGGAGATGGAACCCAGGGCATTCAGCCCTATTTTATTTTTTATTTTGAAACAAGGTCTCACTAAGTTTCGGAGAGCCTCACTAAGTAGCTGAGGCTGGCTGTGAATCTGTGATCCTCCTCTCTCAGCCTGCCAAGTACTAGGAATACAAGTGTGTATTCCTATGCCTAGCTGAAGACCGATTCTTGGCAAAGTAAGAAAAGCAGTCAGAGCTCAACAGAAGAACGAGTCAAAATGCAGTGGAATTGGACATAGCACAGAGAGAAGAGGACTGAAAAGAACTCCATGCATCTCACCTAGTGAGCAGAGAGCAGAGGTGGAGTCATCTTGCTGAGGCTGCACCTAGGCTGGCAGCTGCTGGGACCGGAGGCACCCAGAGACCAACTCCAGCAAAGAAGAAAAGTCTTGTCTAACCAGTAACTGCAGAAAACTATCTACAAAAGCAACACACTTTTCTCTCCACACTTGAATACCTCAAGACTTGACTCCCCAAACTGCTCACCTATACCATGCAGTGAAACCCTTGGCTCTGTCTGCAGGGACCCTTAACAGCATTCATCAAGACTATGAGTTAACAAACCATCCCAGTGAGAGATGGCCCTGCGTGGTCACAAGGACTTGTGTGGCAACAACAGACTTGCAGAGTCTGTGAGTTTGCAAAACACCCCTGCAGAGGTAGAGGTGGGGATGGGAGCTATAGTTAGACACAGCACAAACATGAATTAGCAGACAGCCCCTAGGAACATTTGGGCAGGAGGGACTAGAGTCAGCAACTTGCTGCTTTCCTGTAGAGCCTCCAGCAATTACCACAGGACCACCAGTCATGGTGTCTGTTGGGTGAAATAACTCAGACAACTGTGGTGTAGGCTCAGAAGACTAAACTTGTACCCAGGTCGTGTATGGGCACTACAAGCACCAAGGCAAGAGGCCAAGGTCTCACATGATTTCAGCCACCCAGAGCAGCAGCATTTTCCCTGGGACTAAATAACTTAGCAACCCAAGCCCCAGGATCAGAATGGTTT
Source organism: Graphiurus murinus (assembly GCA_004027655.1). Taxonomy (NCBI): domain Eukaryota; kingdom Metazoa; phylum Chordata; class Mammalia; order Rodentia; family Gliridae; genus Graphiurus; species Graphiurus murinus. The sequence goes on along the minus strand of PVLC010016409.1, from coordinate 34,405 downwards.
AATCTCTCCCTGCTAGTGCTGGGGCACTGAAAGCAGGAAGGTCAGGGGCCAGCAGACATTCATGTGATCACACATACAGGATAAGAACTCAACATTCTTTCACCAGCAGAGCTTTGGCCTGGCGTGCATGCATGCCAGGGACTGACACTTCCACATGATCACAACCAGCAGGTCAGTGATGGTGTCCCTAGGTCATCAAAGCTTAGTCCACCAGGGCACATGCTCAGAATATAGTAATCTCTGTCCCTGCTGAGCATAGAGCCAGTGACCAAGGAGGACAGAGGTCAGAGCTCTACAGAGTTCACAACCAACAGAACAGGAGTGGTGTCTGTGGGACATTAAATCCCAACCAGCAAACCAGGCTCTGAATGAAACATTATAGTTTTTGGGCCTAGAGAACATGGCAACCTGTAGCCAGTCAGAGAATCTTGTTTGCCTGCATGAAGAACTATTATCTTGTTAAGGAGGCTCTGGAGGACAAACTCAAAAGTTTGATTATATGAGACAGATTTGTAGAGGTAAATAAGTATCCCCAGCATAGGCCTTATTATAAAGGGATAACAAATAGACAGAAGACTCTCACACAAAGAGGAAGAGAATGCCAACCAACAGACAAACCTGAAAATTCTGAAAACATGAGAACAAAAACCAGCAAGGAAACAGTAGATTCCCACAATTCAACAAGGGAGATCACCAATAATGAATGGCAGGAAATGCCAGAAGGAGAACTCAGAATTTTGATTTTCAGTATGATCAAAAGCCTCAGAGATGAAATCAGAAAAAGTGTACCGTAAATGAAAGAAAATATGAATAGAGAAATTGAGGCCCTAAGTAAGAACGAAAAAGAGGCTTTGAGAAATGAAGTTTCATTTGAGTGAAATGAAGGAGTCAATAAATGAACTAAAGACCTTAAAAGAAACCACCTCTGGCAGGCTAGACCATATGAAAAATGATCTCATTCTTGGAAGACACCTCATTCAAAACTGATCACACTGTCACAATGTAGAGAAGGCAATACAACAACACGACCAGAACACCCAAGAAATATGGGATAATATGAAACCTAACTTACAGATAATAGGCATTGAAGAAGGGTTTAGAAGCACAAACCAAGGGTTTCAGAAACCTCCTTAGAGAGATAATAATTTCCCAAACATAGAAAAAGACTTGAACATCCACATACAGAAGACATTTGGAACACCAATAGTACAAAACCAACAAAGAACTTCCCCATGCCCCATAATAGTCAAAATGAGGCCAAAGATTGAATTTAAAAGCATCAAGAGGCCAAAGATTGAATTTAAAAGCATCAAGAACAAAAGAATAGGTGACATTCAGGGGCAAAACAATAAGAATCACTTTAGACTTCTCAACCCAAGTAATGAAAGCCAGCAGAGACTGGTATGATAAACTCAGAAGATAAGTAAAACACAAAGAAGAAAATAGAAGCAAATACCAGAACCAGAGGAGAGGCGATTTCCACCAGATGGGAAACTAAGTGAAGGAGAAATAACACTACATCAAACAAAAATATAACTCAAAGTGGCAGGAAACAAAAATCATATCTCAATAATAACACTGCATGTCAAAGGTATGAACTCCCCAATTAAAAAGCATAGACTGGCACTATGGATCAAAGGACATAATCCAAAGAAAATAATACAACCATAAGATACTCACCTTGCAGGTAAAGATACCTATAGGCTAAAGATGAAAGGATAGGAAAAGATATATCATGCAGATAGAGGCTGAAAACAAGTAGGGGTAGCGACACTTACATCCAACAAAGCAGACTTTAAAACATATCAGATGAGACAAATTGGGTCACTTTTTACTGATAAATGAAACAATCTAACAAGAAGTAATGACAGTAAACATTTGTGCAGCCACTTTTATAAAGCAAACTCTTCAGGACATTAGGTCTCAAATAGACCCAAATACAATAATACTGGGAAACTTCAACACACCACTCACACCACTTGAACAATCGTCCAGGAAAAAGATAAGTGAAGACTCTTCAGACTTAAAAAATACTATAAGCCAAATGGACCTAATAGATACATACAGAACATTCCAACCAACAATAGCTGAATACACATTATTCTCAGTTACTCATAGAACCTTCTCCAAAATGACCACATTTGGGCCACAAAGCAAATACCAGGAAATTTTTTTAAATGTAATATAATTCCCTGCATCTTTTCAGATCATAATAGAATGAAAGTAGAAACCAACAACAGGAATACCAAAATAAATTACATAAATATGTGGATACTGGATGATACATTGTTGAATGAGGATTGGATCAGAGAAGAATTAAGGAGAGAAATTTAAAAATTCCTAGAATTAAACGAGAATAGAGACACAATATACCAAAATTTCTTAGATACTTTGAAGGTGGTGTTAACAGGAAAATTTATAGCATTAAGTGCCCTCATAAGAAAAACAGAAAGTCACCAAATAAACAACCAATGACACACCTCAACAACCTAGAAAAACAGGAATAGTCTAATTCTAAAGCCAGTAGAAGGCAAGAGAGCTTTAAAATCAGAGCAGAAATCAATGAAATAGAGAACAAAAAACAATACAAAAAACAATGAAACAAAAAGCTGGTTTTTTGAAAAGATTAACAAGTTAATAAACTCTTAGCCAATCTAACCAAAAGAAAAAAAGAACCCAAATTTATTAAAATCAGAAATGAACAAGGAAACATCACCACAGACAATGAGAAAATCCAGAGGATCATGAGAAACTATTTTGAAATTTTATACTCCAATAAACTGGAAAACATAGAAGAAATCGACAAATTTCTAGATACATACAAGCTACCTAAATTGAACTAAGAAGATATAGAAAACCTAAACTGACCAATAGCAAGCGAAGGGATAAAAATGGCAATAGAAAGTCTTCCATCAAAGAAAGGCTGAGATCCAGAAGGATTCCCAGCAGAATTCTACAAAACCTTTACAGAAGAACTAAACCCAATACTTCAGAAGTTATTCCATGAGATCAAAAGAGATGGGATCCTTCCAAACTCCTTCAATGAGGACAGTATCACATTAATACCAAAACCAAATAAAGATACTCAAGAAAAGAAAATTACAGACCAATATCATTGATGAGCATAGGTACAAAAATTCTAAACAAAATACTAGTGATGCACATTTAAAACCACATCAAGAAAATTGTGCATCATGACCATGTTGGTTTCATCCTACAGATGCAAGGCTAGTTCAACATATGCAAGTCAATATATGTTATTCACCACATAAGTAGAAGTAAGGACAAAAATCACATGCTCATCTCAATAGATGCTGAAGAAGCATTTGACAAAATCCAACACCAATTCATGTTTAAAAAAAAACACTGCAGAAAATTGGAATAGAAGGAGTTTACCTCAACATCATCAAGGCAATACACAATAAACCCAACACCAACATATTGAGTGGGGTAAAACTGCAGGAATTCCCTTTAAAATCAGGAAAATGCGAAGGATGTTGACGATTACCACTCCTTTTTAATATAGTCCTCGAGACTTTTGCCAGAGCAATAAGACAAGAGAAGGATATCCAAGGAATTCAAATAGGAAAAGAAGAACTGAAATTTCTCTATTTGCAGGTGACAATATCCTATATTTAGAAGACTCAAAAAACTCAACCAAAAGACTTCTAGAGCTGATTACCAAAATCAGCAAAGTAACGGGATACAAAATCAATGTAAAAAAGAAAAAAATCAGTAGCTTTTCTATATGCCAACCATGAATCCCCTGAGAAAGAAATCCAGAAAACTATTCCATTCACAAGTCTCAAAACCAATAAAATAAACCTAACCAAGGAGGTAAAAGACCTCTACAATGAAAATTATAAAACAGTAAAGAAAGAAATTGAAGAAGATCTTAGAGGATGGAAAGATTTTCTTTGCTCTTGGATAGGCAGAATAAATATTATCAAAATGACCATTCTACCAAAGTGATCTACAGAGTCAATGCAATCCCTATCAAAATACCAATGTCATCCCTCATATACCTAGAAAAATCAGTCATAAATTTCATATGGAGAAACAACAACAACAAAAAAACAGAATAGCCAAAGCCATTCTCAGCAATAAGAACCATGAAAAAGGCATCACAATTCCTGACTTAAAATTATACTACAGAGCTCTAGTAATTAAAAGAGCATGGTGAGAGAGGAGCCCAAGATGGTGACTGAGAGAAATAGCTCATCTCAGGTGCTGTAAAACTCAAATCAAAACAGTCATAAAAGCAGTTTATTGATGGAAGAAAAAAGCAAAAAAGTAATGAAAATTGAAATGCAGCTAAACAAAACCCAGAAAGCAGACCAGGGAGAGCAAAGTAGTCTGCTCTCACATCAGCCATGCACCTCAGCGTGGTGGATGCCATTGAACCACCTCTTCAGAGCAGGGTCTACTAGCATCGAGGCATCTAATGACCTCCTGTATACCCAGTGACCAGAAGTGGAGTAAACAACATCAAAACTCCACACCCTAATCAAGCAGCATATCTCTGCATGATCGGCAGTGACTGGAACGCCTGAGACAACCAGTTTAAGCCTGCGGCAGGGATATCTCAGCTCACCTCTCCCTCCAGAACCAGATCAACACTCAATTGTAAGTTAACTGCTGCTGGAGGGCAAAAGATAGATCAGTCGCCCACCCTTCTAGCAGTTAGATAGGAGCAGAAGTGTGGGAGGGACCCAGAGCACACAGGGCATAGAGACATTGCAGGCCCCCTGGAAACTGCCCTGCATTTAGACTGCACACCTGCATCCTGCAAAGGCAGAGAGAGAGACTCAGATAGGGCTTGTGGAAAGTGTAGCGCCTCAGGCTTATACTGGGTCCAGATCCAGTGACACCCACTGCCTTCATAGACAAAAAGTGGCACAGCGACAGCCCCTGTGGAGAGCTCAAAGACACGAGCTTGCAGTGGGAGAGACACCAGTGGAACTCCGTGCGTGCACTGACAGAACATCAGTTCAGGGTCCTACCTAATCACTACAGACGACCCACAAGGGGATCCACAAAAAGACATCACCACTATACAGCACTGAGCAAATAAGAATGCCTGAAACATGCTAAAAAATCTAATATAATGAGTAGATATTTAAAAGCTGAAAATATCTACACAGATCTAAGAGGACTGCAGAGGCCAAGTTGGCTCTGTACTTATATACTTGCAGGGTTTTTTGTTGTTGTTCTTGTTGGGTTTTTTTTTTTTTACTACTTTTGTTTTGTATTACTTTGTTTTATTTATTTATTTTTGGATGGTTGGTTGCTTTGTTTTGCTCATTTGTCAGCTTTCTTCCTCATCCCTTTTACAAGATCTCCCCCTCCTATCTATATTCTTCATAGAAGAAGTAAGGGTAGAAATTTAAAAATTCCTAGAAACCAAATAAAACAGAGATGCAATAAATCAAAACCTCTGAGACACCCTGAAGGCAGTACTAAGGGGAAATTTTATAGCACTGAGTGCCCACATAAGAGGAACAGAAAATCACCAAATAAGTATCCTAATGACAAAGCTCAAAGCCCTTGAAAAACAAGAACAGTCTAACCCCCCAAACCAGTAAAAGACAGGAAAATATTAAAATCAGAGCAGAAATTAATGAAGTAGAGAATAAAAAAAAATACAGAACATCAACCAAAAGCTGGGTTCTTGAAAAAATTATCAAGATACATAAACCCTCAGCCAACCTAACCAAAAGAAAGAGATGAGAAAAGTGATATTACCATCAAGAGTGTGGAAATCCAGAGGATCATCAGAAACTACTTTGAAAAACTATACTCCAAACTAGGTGTGGTGCTGCAAGCTTATAATCCCAGCATTTGGGTGGCTGAAACTGGAGGATCCAGGTTTGTAGCCAGCCTCAGCTACCTAGTGAGGCCCTCCACAACTTAGTGAGACCCTGTTTCCAAATAAAGAATAAAAAATAGGGCTGGGGGTGTAGCTCAGAGGTAGAATGCCCCTGAGTTCAATCCCCAGTACCGCAAAAAAAGAAAAAAGAAAAAAGAAAAACAGAAAAACTATCCTCCAACAAAAAGGAAAATATAGAAGAAACTGACAAATTTATATATACATATAACCTTCCTGAATTGAGTCAAGAAGATATAGAAAGCTTGAACCAACCAATAGCAATCAAAGAGATAGAAGTAGCAGTAAAGAGTTTACCATCAAAAGAAAGCACAGGGCCAGATGGTTTTCCAAGTGAATTTTATAAAACTTTTATAGAAGAGCTAATTCCAATACTCCTCAATCTATTTTATGGAATAGAAAGAAATAGAACTCTCCTAAACACATTCTATGAAGCCAACATCACATTAATACCAAATTCGAAACCACATCAAGAAAATTATACACCATGACCAAGTTGGGTTCATCCCAGGGATGCAAGGCTGGTTCAACATACAGAAAACAATCCATGTAATTCATCACATAAACAGAATCAAAGACAAAAATCACATAATCATTTCAATAGATGCTTAAAAAGCATTTGATAAATCCAACAACCATTCATGCTAAAAGCATTGCAGAGAATAGGATTAGAAAGAACATACCCCAACATCATAAAGACAATATACAATAGGCCCACAGCCAATATCATATTAAATGGGGAAAAATTGCAAGAGTTCCCACTAAAAACAGGAACAAGACAAGGATGTCCATTATCACCACTTCTGTTCAACATAGTACTTAAGACTCTAGCCAGAGCAATAAGACAAGAGAAGGAAAACAAAGGTGTAAAAATAGAAAGAAAAAAAAAAGAACTAAAATTATCCCTTTTTGCAGATGACATGATACTGTAATTAGAAGACACAAGAAAGTCAACCAAAAAGCTTATAGAACTATTCAGCAGATTCAGCAGTGTCTGGACACAAAATCAATCTTAAAAACATCAGAAGCTTTCCTGTATATCAATCATAAATCTGCTGAAAAAGAAATTCAGAAAACAATTCCAATCATAATAGCACCCTGAAAAATAAAATACTTAGGAATAAACCTAATCAAGGAGGTAAAAGACCTCATAAGGAAAACTATAAAAAGTTGAAAAAAGAAATTGAAGAAGACCTTAGAAAATGGAAAGATCTTCCATGCTCTTGGATAGGCAGAATAAATATCATCAAAATGGCCATCCTCACAGAAGTGATCTACAGGTTCAATGCAATACCCATCAAATTACCAAGGTCACTCCTCACAGACATAGAAAAATCAGTCCTTAAAATTCATTTAGAACAACAAAAATCCCAGAATAGACAAAGTAGTTCTTAGCAACAAGAACCATGCAGGAGGCATCACAATATCTGACTTCAAAGTATACTACAAAGCCACAGTGAACAGTATGGAGGATCCTCAGACGATGGGAGTGAACCTACCATATGACCCAGCAATACCACTACTGGGTATATACCCAAAAGAATGGAAACCAAATTATCAGATCGATGCATGTGTATCTATGTTTATAGCAGCTCAATTCACAATAGCCAAACTATGGAAGCAGCCAAGATGTCCAACCACAGATGAATGGATTACAAAACTATGGGATATGTACACAATGGAATTTTTACTCAGCCATAAAGAAGAACAAAATCATGTTCTTTGCAAGGAAATGGATGCAACTGGAAAACATTATGTTAAGTGAGATTAGTCAGTCACAAAGAGTTAAGAAGCATATGTTCTCCCTAATATGTGGATGCTAGGGAGAAGATGGGGCATAGGAGGGTCTCCAGATGAAAAGGAGAGATCCTCGGTAAGCAAAGAAGTTGATTTAATTGTAGTGGATGCGTGGGGCAGAGGGACACCCTAAGGCACATGATGTACTTACACAATCATATCAAGGTCACTCACTGAAGTGAACCTGAGGGGGAAGGAAGGGGAGGAAATGGGGTGGAAATTGGGGAAGGGGTCAAATGAGAATTGTGTGCAAATATGTTGTTAACAACTTGTACTTAACAAAGATGTATGCTATATTGCACGAATTACTACAATAAAAAATTAAAACAAAAAACAAAAAAACAAAGCCACAGTAATAAAAACAGCATAGTATTGGCAGAAAAACTGACACATAGACCAATGGAGCAGAATAGAAGACTCAGAAACAAATCCACACACTTACAGCCAACTGATTTTTGACAAAGGAACCAAAAACATACACTGGAAAAAAGACAGCCTCTTCAACAAATGGTGTTGGCAAAACAGGTTAACCACATGCAGAAAAATGGAAATAAACCCACTTTCTCACCCTGCACAAGAGTCAACTCAAGATGGATCAAAGACCTGGAAGTCAGGTCAGAGATACTTGAAGAGGACATAGGTCCAACACTTCAAAACAAAGGCACAGGTAAGAACTTTCTCAACAAGACCCCAAAGGCACAAGCAACTCAATGGAAGATCAATACATGGGATTGCATTAAAGTAAAGAGCATTGTGCAGCAAAGGAAACTATCAAGAACATCAATAGAGAGCCCACAGAATGGGAGAAATTTTTTTCCAACTACTCCTCTGATAGAGGACTCTAGAATAGACAGAGAACTCAAGAAAGTCACCAAGAATACAAATAATCCAATCAAAAAATGGGCAAATGATCTAAATAGACACTTCATAAAAGGAGAAATACAAATGGCCAATAAATGTATGAGGAAATGTTCAACATCATTAGCAATCAGAGAGATGCAAATCAAAACTACTCTGAGATTTCATCTAACCCCAATCAGAATGACAATCATCAAAAACACAACAACAAATGCTGGCAAGAGTGTGGAGAAATGGGAACCCTAATACATTGCTGGTGGGATTGCAAATTAGTGCAACCACTTTGGAAAACAGTATGGAGGATCCTCAGATGAATGGAATGAATCTACCATATGATCCAGCAATACCACTTCTGGGTATCTACCCAAAAGAATGGAAACCAAATTATCAGACCGACGCATGTATATCTATGTTTATAGCTGCACAATTCACAATTGCCAAACTACGGAAACAGCCAAGATGTCCATCTACAGATGAATGGATTACAAAATTATGGGATATGTACACAATGGAATTTTACTCAGTCATAAAGAGGAACAAAATCATGTCATTTACAGGGAAATGGATGGAACTGGAAAACATTGTTAAGTGAGATTAGTCAGTCACAAAAAGTAAAAAATTGTATGCTCTCCCTAATATGCAGAAGCCAGGGAGAAAGTGGGACACAAGAGGGACTCTAGATGAAGAAGGAGAAACCTTAGATGAGCAAAGAAGGTGACCTAACTGAAGGTGATGGGGGCGGGGGGGAGGTGTGGAGGGAAACACCCTAACGCACATGATGTACTTTCACAAACACATCAAAGCCAATCACTAAACTGAACTTGAGAAGGAGGGAGGGGGAGGGAATAGGGTGGGAATTGGAGAAGGGTTAAATGAGAGATGTGTGCATGTATGTCTTTACCAGCTTGTACCTAAAAGAGATGAATGATTACAATGCACCAATAAAAGAAATTTTTTTAAAAACCCAGCATGGTATTGGCACAAAAACAGGCACATAGACCAATGGAACAGAATAGAAGATACAGAAACAAATCCACACACTTATAGCCAATTGATTTTCCACAAAGGCACCAAATATGTACATTGGAGAAAAGACAGCCTTTTCAACACATGATGTTGGGGAAACTGGTGACCCATGTTTAAAAAAAAAATGGTATTAAATTCTTACCTCTCATCCTGCACAGGAGTCGACTTGAGATGGATCAAGGATCTGGAAATTAGACCAGAGACTTTAAAGCTACTAGAGGAGGCTATAGGTCCAACACTCCAACACAGAGACACAGGTAGAAACTTTCTGAGCAAGACCCCCAAAGCTCAGGAAATTAAAACAAGAATTAATAAATGGAATGGTGCTAAGCTAAGAAATTTCTGCTCATCAAAGGAAATCATCAATAGTCTAAAGAGAAAGCCTACAGAATGGGAGATCTTTGCCAGCTATCCTTCTGATAGAGACTAATATCTAAAATATAAGAATAACCTAAAAGATTTTATGCTAGAAAAAATCAATAAATGAACGATTGAACAAAATAGATAAGAAGAGATACAAATGGCCAATAAATACATGAAAAAAATGTTCAGCATCATTAGCAATCAGGGAGATACAAATCAAAACTACACTGAGATTCCACCTAACTGCAATAAGAATGACAAGCACCAAGAAGACAAAAAACAATAAATGCTGGTGAAGATGTGGGGAAATTAGAACTCTTCTACACTGTTGGTGGGATTGCAAATTAATTGAGCCACTATGGAGATCAGTGTGAAGATTCCTCAGAAAACTGGGAATGGATCCCCTATATGATCCACTTATACCACTCTTGGGTATTTTCGAAAGGGGCTGAAATCAGGGAATTACAGTAATATATGGATATCCATGTTCACAGCAGCACAATTCACAATAGACAAATTATGGAACCAACTTAGGTGTCCATCAGCAGATGAATGGATTACAAAATTGTAGGATATACACACAATGGAATTCTACTCAGCAATAAAGAAGAATAAATTTATGCCATTTGCAGGAAAATGAATGGTCTTGGAGAATATTATGTTAAGTGAGATTAACCAGTCACTGAAAGTGAAGGGTCATATGTTTTCTCTAATATCTGGAAACTAGGGAGTTATCCAAAGGGACTTTGGATAATGGAGGAGAAACTTCAGTGGAGCCAGGAAGGTGGTGTAGGGGAAGGGAGGGAGAGGGAGGATCATTGAAGGTATTACTTCCATTGACATTATGTCCATATGTAAGAATATTGATGTTAATCTCAATACCTTTTATCGGGAAGGGGGGGTGGAGAAAAAGGAGGGAACTGGGGGAAAGCCCGCCAAGTGCTGTGTGCATGTATGTCACTATCATGATTTATATTATATATTTACAAGTATATAAAAATAAATTAAATTGGCAGTTCATAAAAAAAATGCCAATGACATTCATCACAGAACTAGAAAAAACAGTTCTAAAATTCATATGGAAGAATAAAAGACCCAGAAGAGCCAAAGCATTTCTAATCAAAAAGAACAATGCTGAAGATATCACAATACACATTAAATTATGCTACAGAACTACAGTAACACAAGTAGTGTAGTACTGGCATAAAAACAGACACATAGATCAATGGAATAGGATAGAAAACAAAGACAATCCCACGCAGATAAAGTCCTCTGAGTCTTAACAAAACTGCCAAAAACATGTGGAAAGAAAGAGACTTTTTAACAAATGGTGCTGGGAAAACTAGGTATTCATATGTGGAAAAATGAAAATAGACCCCTCTCTCTCTCAACCTGCACAAAAGTCAATTCATAATGGTCAAAGACTTAGGAATCAGACTGGAAAATTTGTAACTGCTAGGAGAAAATTTAGGATCAACACTCCAACATATAAGTACAGGCAGAGATTTCCTTAATAAGACCCCTAAAGCTTAGAAAATAAAAGCAAAAACCAATAAATGAGATGGCATCAAATTTAAGAGCTTCTGTGCAGAAAAAAAAAACCAACAACAATCAAGAGTAGGAAAAAAGCAACTATAAAATGGAATAAAATCCTTGCCAGCTATTGCTTTGAGGATTAATATCCAGAATATATAAAGAACTCAAAAAAACTTAACACTCAAAAGACAGTCCAATTAAAAATCCAATTAAGAAATACAAGTGACCAACAAATATATATAAAATGTTCCACTTCTTTAGCAATCAGGGGAATGCAAGTCAAAACGACACTATTATTTCATCTCACTACAGTATGATGACAGTTATCAAGAATACAAATAATAAATGCCAATGTGGATGTGAGAGAAAGGGAACACTTACACACTTTTAGTGGAATTTCAAATTACTACAACCACTATGGAAATCAGTGTGGAAATTCCTCAAAAGACTGGGAATGGAATCACTATATGACCTAGCTCTCTTACACCTCACTATTTATAGAAAAGAATTGAAATCTTTATGCTATACCAATACATGCACAATTCACAGTAGCTGATTTATGAAAGCTGCCTAGATTTCCGTCAACAGATGAATAGATAAAAAAAAATGTGGTATATTCATACAATTAAATTTTATCAACCATAAAGAAGAATAAAATTATATAATTTGTTAAATAAAAATAGGACATTAGGGATGAATTTTACTCTCATTTGTTCTTTCAATAATGTAAGAAGGAACATTAGAGGTGGTTTATTTATGTGTTTATTTAACTATTCTCATAGTTAAATATTCACTTATTTATATGTTCTCTCTGACATTTTCTGCTCAAAAATTTTTTGTCAGCTATTAAAATATATGTAGGACCAATATCTATATATCTTTTAGAAAAACTCCAGTTTATCTCTATCTCTGGCTTTTAGATAGAGATGGGAAATTATTAAAAAGTATCCAGAATCCAGCCGGGCGTGGTGGCTCATGCTTGTAATCCCAGCATTTGGGAGGCTGAGACTGGAGGAGCCGGGTTCGTGGCCAGCCTCAGCTACCTAGTGAGGCACTCCGCAACTTAGTGAGACCCTGTTTAAAAATAAAGAATAAAAAAAATAGGGCTGGGGGTGTAGCTCGGAGGTAGAATGCCCCTGAGTTCAATCCCTGGTACCGCAAAAAAAAAAAAAAAAAAAAAAAAAAAAAAAAAAAAAAAAAAAAAAAAAAAAAAAAAAAAAAAAAAAAAAAAAAAAAAAAAAAAAAAAATTTAAAAAGTATCCAGAATCCTAGGAGTGGTGAGTGGTGGGAGAAATTGAGAATTAAAGATAGACACCTATCAATCACTTGACAGTGTTAATGGTCCATCCTACTTTCAAATGCTGCTATTCCTTAGTCAAGAGTAGAATTTGATATTTTTAATTATCTTAAGAAGATATTGAAGGTTGAATAAGAAGTAACGAAACATCTTAGCTTATGGTAACTTTATTCAACAGTTTTTCAAGTGTGGTATAGGAACCACTGGTGGATTTTGACATTCTTTGAGAACCTCTATAGGCTGGATTTGTATTATAATGGGTTTTTTTGTTTTTGTTTTTTGTTTTTTGTCACGGTCATCTTAGTACCCTGCTTTTTGCCTTGATCTGAACCCATTTTTTTTTTTTTTTTTTTTTTTTTTTTTGCGGTACTGGGGATTGAACTCAGGGGTGTTCTACCTCCGAGCTATACCCCCAGACCTATTTTTTATTCTTTATTTTGAAACCGAGTCTCACCAAGTTGCGGACTGCCTCACTAGGTAGCTGAGGCTGGCCGCGAACCCGGATTCTCCGGTCTCAGCCTCCCGAATGCTGGGATTACAAGCATGCGCCACCACGCCCGGCTTGAACCCATATTTTTAGTGTGATTGTAAAGCTGATGTATGACTTCTTGCTCTCTGCACTCCAGTTGCACAGTAGCTTGGTTAGCATGTACAGTTATTATTTGAATCTTCACTATTATATTTCTTAAAGTTAAAAATAAACTCATAATCCATATCTCTCTAAAAAGGTTTTAACATTGCTTGAATAGTTTACTTTGAAATATTGAAATTAAAAACTGGAAAAGAAATATTCATTTTAACATACTGAATTTTTTAGATGGTAGGATATTCAATTAGAGTTTTCAAGACCCAGCTAGAAACATGGTTTCGATGCTCAGGAGAACAGCTGAGGCTGGAGACACAGATTTGGGAAACCATGGGAATGCATGCACTCTCCAAAGACTTGGGATGTACCTAACTTGAGTCTGTAGGACAGAGTGTAACCATGAAAGGACATAAGGAATAAGAAATTTAAGAACAGAGCATAAGGATACAGAAAGTTTTTAGAAAATAAAGGTGGTGAATATTGTCACAGGCTACAGAGCAATCAAGTAATAGATAACACTGGTATAGTGTTGAATCTTCAAACTACTATCATATATATCTCATTTGACTCTCCTAGAAGATTCATGAAGTACATAATATCTGAAAACTAAGGACTAACCCTGTATTTTATCATTAAAAGATCGTTTAAGGTGGGTGGGGGCACCGAGTGCTGTGTGCATTTATGTCACTGTCAACATGATTTACATTATGATGTGAGACCATAATGCACCAATAAAAACACATAAAATATCTTTTATATTACAAAGAGGAATTTCTTAATTTAATGATCTACTATATATAAAGAGCTCATATAAATTAGTGAAAAGATGAAAACTTAAGAAAACAAAGAATATAAATTGGCATTTTTAAGGAGATGGTGTTCAACAGACTTATAAATATATGAAAAGATATTCAAAGACAAAACAGAAAGATGCAAGTTAACCCTTCTTTTTGCTTTTTTTGCAGATATCAGAAGAGATAGATAACATTTCAGTAGATGAAATTATAGACAAACATCTATCCAAAGGTTTTCAATAAGTATTCCATAACTATGATGTTTTTAGTGTTTGTTTTCTAAAAATGTAAATTATTACTCCTATGCTAGAGTTTTAACTGGAATCTGGAACACAAAATTTTTAAGCAATGAGTTTAAACATAAACTTCCTAGATAATACAAAGTAGACATAAAATACTTGGAAAGTCAATGAATGTAATAAAGCTAGGTTCCATTTTCTCTTTGTCTCTGCAAGTGTGGAGGATCTACTAGTCCTTGTAACTGTTAGTCCTTAAAGATACACTGATACTGAACCTTGGGGAGAAAAACAATGATTGAATCCTGCTGCATTCATTCAGCAAATGCTTATCAAGCACCTATTATGTGCCATCTGCCATTCTAAGGTCTGGGAATAGAGTATAATCAAACTGACTAGTAGTTTTTAAATTGTACCAAGGTAAAAAAGTTGTACCAAGATATAGTTAAGACTACAAAAACTCTTCATGACATATTATGATTTAGCTTTATGCTATCCTTTATTTCCACCTATACAACCATTAAGTTCTCAAAGACAGGGGAATGACAAATGCAAGGCAAGTAGGCTAATAGGTCTTCCAGTTTTTGCTATATACAAGACTGTACAACCACTGTCTTTCTTAATCCACCCAGCAGACCATCCAATGGGTGAGCAAAAAATAGTATATTCCTTGGAGGGCACACAACAGCTGGAACCTCCTTTATACACTGGAAGACAGTTTCATTTCCTCTAAGAGGTGGCCAAAGTAGGGGGTCACAAGTATTATATTGATTTTTTTAAATTTACCTAAGTACTTATAATAGGTACCTAGAGACTTAACTCTTTTCCTTTTAGGTTTCTTCCTTCCTGTTTAATCAAGTTAAAGTAACCTAGCTTTGATTTTGTATATTTGTATGTTCCACACAGCAGTCTATATAAAATATGACTGCTGTCATGGACTATTTTTCTTAACAGGAAAAAAAATTAAAGGTTAGTTTATGTGTGATCCTTTTAATCTTTTATTTGACTTTTTGCCCATCTGCAGACACTGGCCAGTAACTGAGGAAGCAGCAAAAGAAGGTGACAAAGAGTAGAGAAGTCACAAAAAGAAACAAAATACACCACAGATAAAAACTATTTATTCTAAATTAAAATGGGGAAGGGACTCCCATTGGTCTTAGGTGCAAAGCTCTCATGGAGCAGTGACCTGGGACTTCATAATTGTCATGATGCTTAGAAATACGTGCAATTAAGATATTTAGAGATATTTTTGTTGTTGTTGCTACTTAATTTTAAGAAAGTGTTGTGAATCTTTATTATGTTGGTTTCCTGTAGATGCAGAAGAAAATCAAACCATAATAGAGACACTGAGAGGCAAAGTAAGAGAAAAACTAAAAAATGCTAAGGTAATGCTTTTTAAATTTAATGCTTTTTAAATTTTTTACTGTTTTCAAATTTACTGTTTTAAATGAAATATGTAGCATAAAGTGCTTTTGTTTGTCAAAAAAGAGTTGAAGTTCTCTCTCTCTATCTATCTATCTATCTCTCTATCTCTATCTCTATCTCTATCTCTATCTCTGTCGCTCTCTCTTGTTCTGGGGATAAAACTCAGAATCTTACACACACTGGGCAAATGTTGTACCACTGAGCCATATGCTCAGCTCCATAGTTCAGTCTTACTGTCGCTCCTTAATTCTAAAAAGATTCATGTTCTTTCTCGCTTTTTTTCCTTTTGCCTAATAGCACACCTATGATGTCAAACCTAAAGCTAAGATAAGTGATTTGGTCATAATAATTATATATAACATCTCAGAGAAATGAGATGGTTTTGGGATATGTGTGTGTGTATTTGATTTGAAAAGAAAAACATTTTTATTCATTTTAGACAGAAAACTTATGCACACAATTATGCCTATTTTTGTAAAAATATATTTATGTTGTGGTTTCAGATTAATCAGGGTGAAAAATCTTCAACTCGGCTCATCAACACTAAGGTATATCAGTCGTCTAAGGTGAATAACTTTTTAAAAACACCTTTTTTTTGCGGTACTGGGGATTGAACTCAGGGGCATTCTACCTCCAAGCTATACCCCCAGCCCTATTTTTTATTCTTTATTTTGAAACCGGGTCTCACTAAGTTGCGTAGTGCTTCACTAGGTAGCTGAGGCTGGCCGCGAACCCGGATCCTCCGGTCTCAGCCTCCCGAATGCTGGGATTACAAGCGGACGCCACCACGCCTGGCTAGGGCAAAACTTTTTAAAATGTACATAGAAGCAATCTAAGGAGATATTTGATTAAAGTGGAGCAGTGGCTGTGAAGTCCCTAGTGAAAAGTTAGTTGGCAATTTCTGATAGAAACTTAAGTTTCATTCTCCTGGGATATGACCATTCATGCTAATTTGTATTTTGGTTTACTATAGAAACTCAGGACCTAAGAGCCACTACAACCTAATGACCTTCCAGTTAATTATTCTAACAATATTATAGATGATCCCCAACTTAAAGATTCTATTCTAAAATTCAGTGTGCAACCACATATTTGAAACTTGAAATAGCAAAATAATTCATTCTGGGGGGTGTAATATTTAAAAGTACAAGCTAAGTAGCTATAACAAAAAGATTCAAAGTAAAATATCTTAAGATCGAAGTTTTACTTCTCTCTAGTGCAACACTGTCTCTAATATAAAGTTGTCTAAGCTGATGGGAGAGTTCTGCCATCTTTACCATGTGGTTTTCATCTCTGTGTCCCTGCAAAGCTCCACTTCTTTCATTTGCTAGCCAAAGGGAAGGGAGGAAAAAAGAACCAAAGGACTGCAGGTTAATCTTTTACTGAAAAAGACATACAGATTACACACATCATGTTCAGTAAAGGAATATGAGAAAAGTATCTAGGTGTCCAGCTACATGTAGGTTCTATTTTTAGAAATGGGAGAAAAGACAATAATGAACAGATAGTAGTTTCTTCCCCAAGTAAGGATTGTTGGTTTGTTATTGTTGCTTTAAATACATCTTTGTTTCTTCCATAGTGCCCTGGGTGCTTACTACAAAACATTTTAGTTAAACTTAAAAATAAAAGCAGACTAAAAAGTAATGTTTATGTACATGTTATTAAATCAACATATGAATAAAAGCATGCCTAAATTGGAGTTAACTATTTAACTATGAATAGTAAAAACTATCAAGAGCAAAAATAGTTTGCTGAGGTTGAACTATTGAGTATCAAGAAAAGAGGTAAAAAGAAAGAGAAATGGGCTTAAAAGATTTTCCATAATAACTACTAGGTAAAAAATATCTGCTCAGGAAGTAAATGATCTTAGCAAATGGTTTTGAGATGAGCAGAGATGATGGGAAGTAAAAGTATATACTGCCAATTAATATATGCATCATTGTTGCAAGGTATCTAACAGCTAAATTATAGATACCAACAGAATAGAAGATAACTTCTGTATTTTACATATTTTTAAATTCTTTGATTCCTAGTGACTATGCATTGTACTTTATTTTATAGAATTTATTACTTTATAAAAACTTCATTTAAGTATATGTGTATGAGAAAGAAGTGATGTAATTTATATTTCAAAGACTACAGCATGGAGAAAAGAAGGGTTCTTTATCAGCAAGTTTAAAACTAAGACCTAATTACTTTTAACTCCAACAAAGATTATGGCATGAGGTTATTCTTATGTGTGTATGTGAGTATATTTATACATTAGAACACCTGAAAATAGGAGGGAAATTTTTCTACCTGAGCTAGCATTTTGATCAAACTGTGAGGTAATGCTCTTAATTCTCAGACTAGATTGAGGAGATGGGTTGGGAAGATGGAGACTTGGGCTGTTTTATTCTGATTTTTATTGCAGTTACCAGAACATTAAAAGACAAAAATAAAAAATCATGAACCAAATAGACTGGAAACTAAATATAACTTGATAAAAACTCATTCCTTGTTTATTATATCAGTAACTGTTTACCATATACTAGAAAAGCATTTCTTTATCTATAAGTAGAAAAAGTATACCTTTAAACACCAAATACTGGTTTTCTGTTGTTGAACCCACAGACTGAAGTCTTGTTGGATGAAGGTCTTTCCTTTTTCATTCTCAGTGGTGAAGAAGGCTCGGCTTTGGGCCAGTCATCAGAGCAGGTTGGATTTGTTCCCTTCCCTCCCACATCCTCTCTCTCTGGTAAAACACTTGGATAGAAGATAAAATTTTTATTATTGTGCTTTCCTTTTCTGAATTGACAAGCTGTTCATAATAATTCTATTGGGAATTTATTGGATGTCCAATTATATATGAAATTTTCAAAGCATGCTATGTTAATCCTCATAATAGCCCTGTGAGACAGACACCATTATTATTTATTTTAAAGTGAGAAAACCGAGGCACAAGAGAGTTGAGCATTGACAGAGCTGAGGAGAGCACTGGCCACTCTAAAGCCCGTGTTTTCCTCTTCTATGGTTGCTCCTATCCTTCTCTCCAAGTGTTCCACATTGCTCTTCATGATCTCTAGTACCCATCACAGTATCCTTGATCTTCATCCCGCCGAGGCCAATCCTAGGCCCTTCTGGTTTCTATCAGTTCTCCCCACTCCCTCTAAAGCCCCTCAGTCCCCTGTGCTCTGAGCTTGCCCCTTCCTCCAATACAAGTTAGTCTCACTGGTCTTTCCCCATCTCCTCCCAAATTCGCAGTCTCACTAGCTTTCCTATTTGCTCCTGTTCCTATAACTTTCTCCAATTCCTCTGTATCTTCAAATCTCTCTACAGTTTTCTTGAGGCCCCTGCCACCCCGAACCTCCCATCCCCAATCATTCCACCTAACACCTTCTGACACTTCTCAGTGATTTCCACATCCCTTGGGTTTTTCTCTCAAGTTCCTCTTGGACTCCTATTTATCTTCCTGCTTACTTCCCAGTCCCTTGCAACCCCTTTCTTTGCATTCTACTCTATTTCTTTCATTCCTTTTTTTCTTGCTGTTTTTCCATCATAAAAACTGTCTTTTAAAGTTTTGAATAAGTCGGGCGTGGTGGTGCACACTTTTAATCCCAGTACTTGCTGGTAATACCAGTACTCAGAAGGTTGAGACAGGAGGATCGCAAGTTTGCAGCCAGCTACTTAGTGAGGCCCTCAACTTAGTGAGACCCTGTTTCAAAAATAAAGAATAGCCGGGCGTGGTGGCTCACGCTTGTAATCCCAGCATTCGGGAGGCTGAGACCGGAGGATCCGGGTTCGCAGCCAGCCTCAGCTACCTAGTGAGGCACTCCGCAACTTAGTGAGACTCGGTTTCAAAATAAAGAATAAAAAATAGGGCTGGGGGTATAACTCGGAGGTAGAATCCCCTGAGTTCAATCCCCAGTACCGCCAAAAATAAAATAAAAAAAAAAAAATAAAGAATAAAAATAGGGCTGGGAGTGTAGCTTGGAGGTAGAATGCCCCTGGGTTCAATCCCCAATACTGCAGAATAATAAATGAATGAATGAATGAATGAATGAATGAATGAATAAATAAATAAATAACCATTTCGGGAAACAGTATGGAGGATCCTCAGACGAATAGGAACGAACCTACCAGATGATCCAGCAATACCACTTCTGGGTATCTACCCAAAAGAATGGAAACCAAAATATCAGACAGATGCATGTGTATCTATGTTTATAGCTGCACAATTCACAATTGCCAAACTATGGAACCAGCTGAGATGTCCATCAACAGATGAATGGGTTACAAAACTATGGGATATGTACACAATGGAATTGTACTCAGCCATAAAGAAGAAAAAAATCATGTCATTTGCAGGGAAATGGATGGAACTTGAAAACATTATGTTAAATGAGATTAGTCAGTCACAAGAAGTAAAAAATTGTAAACTCTCCCTAATATGTGGGAGAAAAGCCAGAGAGAAAGTGGGACACAAGAGGCACTCTGGAAGAAGAAGCAGAAACTTTAGATGGGCAAAGAAGGTGACTTAACTGAAGGTGATGGGGGGAAACACCCTAATGTACATGATGTACATTCACAAACATATCAAAGTCAACCTCCAAACTGAACATGAGAAGTGGGGGCAGGGAATGGGGTGGGAATTGGAGAAGGGTTAAATGAGAGCTATGTGCATGTATGCCTCTACCAGCTTGTACCTCACAAAGATGTATGATTACAGTGCACCAAAAAATATGAAAAAATAAAGTTTTGGATAAGTAAAAGATATTATAAAAACTTAAAAACATGAGAAAGAAAAGTCATCTGAAATCCTACTACCATGAGATAACAACTATTATCATTTTTCTGTACCTTTCCCTGCGCTTACACCCATACATGTACACACAGAGTATTGTGTAAGTAGAATCACAGCTGTAAATGACAATTCCAGTTTTTCAATTGCTCAGCCAGAGATTGAGGTCATCCTTGAATCCTCTTTTACTCACATGCCTCTTAACCAATTCATCACAAATTCTCTTGGTTCTACCTTCAAAGTATTCCATTATCCAACCCACTTTTTTCTACTTGCCATAGTCTCCCTCTGTATTCACTATTGTCCCTGTAGTCAGTTCTTCATACCATACAGTAGTCAGAGTGATCCTGTTAAAAACCTAAGACAGACCATGCTTTTGCTTATACCTTCTAATGGTGTCTTATGTCACTTAACATAAAAGCTAAAATGCTTACCGGAGGAATCTTCAAGACCTACATGGCCTGGCCTTTTTAGTCCCTTTGACTTCATTTCATTTCTTTTTGTTTTCCCCTCTCTTGTCTAACTCTAGCCACATTGGCTTCCTTCTATTCCTAATGCACAGCATACTCTTGCCTTAGGGCTTTTGTGCCTGTTTTGAAGGCCCTTTACCTTATCCTCATGCTGTATTCCTTACTACTATCCCTACTCTGTTCAAATGACACACTATTAAAAATATGTGTCTCATATTCCTATCTAGAATAGTACCCCTCAACCTACCCAGCCTAGCACTCTTACCTTGCTTTATTTTTCCTCATATCATGTATCACCACCTAACATATATTTGTCTATTTGTTTATTTCATTCCCAGAACTCACCTTACATACTCAATGAATATCTGGGTGAATTCTAAAAAATGTTTTTCAAGCATCCCTGTGCTCTTAAATTCCAAGCTATCTGACCTCCCAGCATTCCAGGATATAGGTTAAGGAATAAGCTTTTCTGGTAAGATAAGAGAAGGTCCTGCCCTTGATCTCTCCACCCGCAGAGTATGAGAGGGCCAGGTGCTGTGGCTCTGGCCACTTTTCCCTCTGTAGGGCAAGCACAAAAGAAATTATGGGAGAGTTGTAGTGGGGGCAAACAGACTAACTGGGCATGAGAAAGTCCAAGTTTACATGTGAGATGTTTAGATGAGTTATCTGGAAAAGCTGTCTGCCTGTACCTGGTGACTTTGCGACCCATAGGGAACTACTGTTCCTATCATAGGAGGAGAGAACTTATTTTATGGGAGGCTGAGTTTGAGTGTGCCCCTTACTGGTGAGAGAAGGGAAGCCCTGGTCCCAAACAGCTCACCTAGGAAACCCAGAGTAAGGTCTAAAGTTGTTTTCAAATGGTTCAGTTTGTTACACCAGAGCTAACAAGGCTTGTTCCTGTGAGACGGGGAAGGCATAGTATATGTTTTTTAATTACATAATACTTGTTTACATCTATTTCTTTTTTTTGGGGGGGGGATGAAGCACTAATTTATTTATATACAGCACTGAACTAAACAATTATAGTAATAATAATCATAGAACAGAACTTTAGTGTTATAAACTTTGACCAAATAAAAATTAGGCAGGAAAGGATGTGGGGGAAATCATAAAAGTATAAATCACTTCATCAGTTTTAGGAAGAAGTCAGGACAACTCCAAAATTGAGAATAAAAGCATAAAGATAGAAAAACTCCAACCTCAAATTTCACTCAAACTGTTTTTTAACCTTATAAATAAGACTAAGATAAACTAACCCCTATGGGAAGCAAACTTTATTTATATTTAGTTTTATTTCAGTTTTCTAAATAGGAAATTGTTGATCCAGCAATACCACTTCTGGGTATCTACCCAAAAGAATGGAAACCAAACTATCAGACCGACGTATGTGCATCTATGTTTATAGCTGCACAATTCACAATAGCCAAACTATGGAACCAGCCAAGATGTCCATCGACAGATGAATAGATTACAAAACTATGGGATATGTACACAATGGAATTGTACTCAGCCATAAAGAAGAACAAAATCATGTTATTTGCAAGGAAATGGAGGCAACTGGAAAACATTATGTTAAGTGAAATTAGCCAGTCACAAAGAGTAAAGAAGCATATGTTCTCCCTAATTTGCGGATGCTAGGGAGAAGATGGGGCATAAGAGGGTCTCCAGATGAAAAAGGAGAGACCCTCAAAAGCAAAGAAGTTGATTTAGCTGAGGGGGTTGGACAGGGGAGCGGGGGGGGGACACTAATGTATATCAAGGTCACTCACTAAACTGAACTTAAGAGGGAGGGAGGGCGAGGGAGCGGGGTGGGAATTGGGGGAAGGGGTCAAATGAGAATTGTGAGCACATGTATCATTATCAATTTGCACCTAACGAAGATGTATGCTTACAATGTATGAATAAAAATAAAAATTAAAAAAAGAAAAAGAAACTCCTGCTATTGAAGTCAAGCTTGACTAAACACATCTAAGAAAAAAAGAAAGAACCCTGATAAAGCTGTGCACATTCACTGAACCCCACCATGCCTGAGCAAGACTTCCTGTGCATTATAAGTTCTCTTATTTTTTTTTCATGAAACTCTGAAGCTGGGTGGACAGGAAATGTGAAAGTCAAGTAGCCCAAGCAGCGTATCTAAGACAACAGTGTCGGCCTCCCCCATCTTTACCAGAGCTCTTTGAAAGCTACAATCAGATTTGTTTTATATTTTCAATGCTTTCTCTTCTCATCCTGTATCAATGCAAAGACAGCAGAGGAAAGTACACAAGAAAGGAAAGAACTAAGTCTTTGATCCATCTTGAGTTGACTCTTGTGCAGGGAATCCATTGGACCGAGTCTTGCTCAAGATCCAGTTATTAAGGAGCTGTGGCAAGAAAGAATAATCTTCGATATCAGAACAATCATACATTCATAGGCAAAAAAATAAAAAGAAAGAAAACTTTGGCCTCAACCTAACTTCATACATCTATTTCTATTTATGTCTTCTGAATTCGTTCTCCCTGTCACACAATGACCAACAGCATAGACACTGCTCTGCTTTGAGCTGTATAGTGAAGATCAAAAAGGTAGTCTGGGACATCAGCTAGACTTAGATTAAGTGAGAAAGAGTTTGGCAGACAGGTCTTATATTGGTCAAGATCACAACTTGCTTCAGTTAAAAGTAGAGGCAGATCAGGTAGGGGCCACAAAAAAACTATAGGTGAATAAATCAGAGGCTAGAGTTCAATTTGAAAGCCCATAATACTTAGGCATCAAGGCAGACCTTAGCTCTAACGGCAATTTGAAAGCCCTGGCCCAACCAGCGGAGCTGTAGAGGAAGCTTGGCATGGGAGCTTCAGGTGGAGCAAAGAGATCCCTTATATGGAGAACCCCCAGATCTTGCTTCTAGATGTTGGTGTCATATCTTATTTGAATTCTGAAAAAGACACCACAAAGATTTCTGGATATAAAACATTTTCTTGAATTGATGAAAGGGAGAGGGAAGATGGTATGATGCTGTGATGACTTGATATGAACCCAGGTGATGCTTAACTAGGCTATTTTCTCAATTTTGTCAGAGTTGATCAAAGCCATGGAAGGTTCTCTATTCAAAGGAATTCTGTGATTGATTTTTTTATTTTATTATTTACCCTAAATGTATATTTTTGAGAATTGAGGTATTTTTATTTGCACAACTCACACACGCCCTTTCTTGTTCAATATGTGTACATTTCAAATTATACATCATCCAAAGCAAATTAATGATTTTATTTTGTGAGAAGATTCATATTTATGATCATGATATAAATGTATACATTTATTATTTACAAATGTTTGTTTCCACACCTATATTCTGGTTATTTATAACTTTCATATATATCATATTTTAGAATTTCACTGTAATCACTCTGTCATAGACTCCTATGTTGAATCTTTTCCTCTTTTTTTTTCCTTAAATACCTTCTAGAAAACAGCATGCCTATTCCACATCACTGTGGGTAGTAATAATTGCTTTTATAATTTTATTACTGTTTTGTAACTATTCAACATAGTGCAGTTTAAAGTGATACATTTATACATGCACATATCACTTGGTGTGTTTCTTGCCATATCCCACCCCACTCCCCCCATCCTGAGCATGTTAGTGAGATTGGTAGTGACATTTTTATATCTGAACATATTATTTGATATGTTTTCTTCGAGTCTCCTTTTCCCCTCCCCATCTCCCTCCATCACCTTCCACTAATCTACTAGTTTCTTTTATCTGAAGCCCCTTTTCATTCTTATTTTTTCTCTAGCTTCCACACATGATAGGAAACATATCACCCTTCACTTTCTAAGACTGGTATTTTGTAGTTCTATGCATTTTCCTACAAAGGACATAATTTTGTTCTTCTTTATGGCTAAGTAAAACTTCATTGGGTGTATCTACCACATTTTCTTTATCCATTCATCTGTTGAGGAACACCTTGGTTGGTTCCATAATTTGGCTATTGTAAATTGTGCTGCTATAAACATGCATGAGCATGCAAGCATCACTATACTACAATAATTCTTTTGGAAAGATGCTGAGGAGTATTTGAAAGATGGTCATATGGTTGTACTGGTTGTATGGTTGTTCCATTCCTAGGCTTTTTCTTTCTTTCCTTTCCTTCTTTCCTTCCTTTTTCTCCTCTTCCTCCTCACCTCTGCCTCCACTTCTGCCTCCTTCTCCTCCTTCCTCTCTTTTATATTGGGAATTGGAGCCTGGAACATTCGACCTCTGAGATATACCCCCAGATTTTTTATTTTTCATTTTGAAGTGGGGTCTCACTAAGTTGCTGAGAGTCTCTCTAAGTTGCTGAGGCTGGCCTTGGACCTGCAATCCTCTTGTCTCAGCTTCCTAAGTACTGGTATTACAGGTGTGTGCCACAGGCCCAGCCCATTCCTAGTCTTTTGAGAAAACTCCCAGGCTATCTCTGGACCCTGTCCCACACTCTGTGTCTTATAGTTGAAATATCATAGTCAAGTATCTCTGAAAATTTTCCATATGGAAGGAGGAACTTAAATTATAGTTCTATTTCAACAGTCTTTCAGTGGAGAGTTACGAAGATGGGCTATAGAAAGATCATACTGCATAATACTAAGCCTTAAATGTGTGCCTCCGTGTTCAAGGACAATTCATTATAACAGAATCTCAGCTACTTCTTGAGATGGGTGAGGTAGATCAGAAGGACAGATCACAATAAAGTTCTAGTATATTTAATTTATCTCATATTAATCATTGGGTACAAGCATGTAGATTTAAATTTCTTTCTGGTATTCAACAGAGATCAGGAAATGATAGTTATCCCAAACACTGTTCAGTTGGTGATAATTTTAAAAATATCACCAAAGACCAAGATGAAGATTTTATGGAAGAAGTCATTTTCATAGATTTACTGGAAATAAAAGCTGCTGAATATGAAGATGATCAAGAACAAATCAAAAAACAGCAGGAAAATATTTTTGTGCCAAGTAGTTCTCCAGGTAATGTTCTTTTCCAATAAAATATTCAAGTCATTAGTGAATCATATTATAGAAGAATAGCCTCTTTATGTGTTAGATTAATAAAAAGTATTAATCTAAAATTATAGTAAGTTCCCTATATTTTTTCTACTTTGGACTTTAAAGTAATATCTAAGTTTTATTATTAAGTGGCCAGCCATCGTAAACTGCCAAATGGTATGATGCCACGCATTTTAGAAGATGAAGGATTCTATATTCAGAGAAAGCCAGAAATATGTAAAAAGACCTGCAACAAAATGGAAAATCGCCTGCTTAAACTAGAAGAGGTAAGTGTACCATCTAACAAGGTAAACTATATACATATAGTATCAGATTTGTTTTTAGAGAAAAAAATTAATTACTATACTTGTTAAATATTTTTGATAGGGAAAATGTTGGTTCGAAGAAAGTGGACAAATAATGTCATTACCTTCACCTATCAAACAGTCATGGAATTTCCGACTAAACATAAGCAAGAAGTCTTTAAACCCAGCACTAAAAACCGTATACAGAAAGGTAACTAACAAGAGTTTTTTATAATTATGTTTGAAATTCTTGTAATATCAATTATAACTTAGTTTTTTGTGGTTTTACTTTACTTTTTAAAGATATTAAGTCTGATAATGTGGCTAAACTATAATGAAATATTAATGGCCCTTAAGATTTGTGTTTTTGAGGAATATTTAATGATATGGGGAAAATGCTCAAAATAAAATGTGAATAGTGCTGAATTTGCTTAACAAGATGGACATCTCTAACTTAGAAACTTTAATTTCCAAAAGTTTATTTGTAATTTAGTTGTTTAAAACTGAAACAAGCGCCAGGTGTAATGATGCATACCTGTGATCCCAGTACTTGGGAGGCTGAGATGATTGCAGGAGGTTCTAGGCCAGCCTCAACAACTTAGCAAGACCCTGCTTGTGTGTATGTGTGTGTGTGTGTGTGTGTTATTGTTTTTGTGTTTTGTTGTTGTGGTGGTACTGGGGATTGAACCTAGAGGCATTCTACCTCCAAGCTACTTTATTCTCTATTTTGAAACAAGGTCTCACTGAGTTGTGGAGGGCCTCACTAAGTAGCTGAGGCTGGCTGCGAACCCAGGTCCTCCAGTCTCAGCCTCCCAAGTACTGGGATTACAAGCGTGCACCACCATGCCCAGCTCAAGACCCTGTTTTGAAATTAGAGGGCTATAGCTTGGATATTGGATGTCCCTGGGTTCAATCCTCAGTGAAAAATAAACAAATAAACAAACAAAAAACCTGAAACTTTTTGTTTCCTGTTAATGAACAGCTGGTTTACTACTAAGTGACTAAATCCCTTAGGTAGATATATACCCTTACATACAGAAAAGAAACCTAATTAATATGGATTAAACAAAAGCAAGCCTTATGGCCATTCTTCTGCCTCCCTAAAGCCCAGTAAGGAAGAAAGGAAGAGTAAGAAGGCAAATATTTGGCCACCATACTAGTGTACCCACAGTCCTTGAGGATCATTGATCCTGCCACAACAGGTTTAGGGTGGGACGGCAGTGTTTTCAGTGTAACAGCAGATGTAATAGCAGTGGTACAGACCAGAAGGTATATGTTTGGTCCATTTTTTCTTGCAGATAACATAGTACCATATATGTGTCAATTATAAAGAAAAGAGGTTAATTTTGGCTGTTTCCTTCCAAGATTGAGGGGTGGCATCTGGTGTTGACCTTCTTGCTAGCAGCGTTCTGAACTGGCCAAGGGCATCACATGGTGATAGCATGGAACATGCAAAAGACTTAGCCAAACTGGCTTTTACAGCAGACCCACTCTTGAAATGACTCATTAACTGTTAGTCACTTGAATGGGTTAATACAGTCATGAGGGCCGAGCCCTAATTACCTCTTTAAGGTCCTACCTAATTCCACATCTAAATATTTCCTAATTGCAATTAAGTTTCAGAGGTGACAAACCACAGCAGTGTGTCATTTTAAACCAGACTAATTCAGAGAGAGGGCTCAGTGCTCTCCTTTGGTAGATACAGTTATGACTTTTACTGAGAGTGGCTATGCAGTCGTGAATTAGGCTCCACATGTTAAGTCACTCACCAACCTTCTCAAATTATGTCACTAAAAACCAATGATGTATTCAAGCATACCTGCTTAAATTAAAAATAGTGAAAAGAGGACTAATATCTAGAATATAACCAGAACTTAAAAAACTTAACACTAAAAAAAGTGTAATAAAAAAAATGGGCAATTGGACTGAATTGACACTTCTCAAAAGAAAAAATACAAATGGTCAATAAATATATGAAAAATGTTCAAAATCATTAACAATCAGGGAAATTCAAATCAAAACTACACTGAGATTCCACCTAACTCCAGTTAGAATGGCAATCATCAATACTACAAACAATAACAAATGCTGGTGAGGATGTGGGAAAATAGAAATTCTTATACATTGTTAGTGGAAAGAAGTATGAAGTTTCCTCAAAAGATTAGGAATGGAACCATATTATGATCCAGCTTTACTACTACTCAGTATCTTTCTGAAAGAATTAAAGTCAAAATACTATGGCAATGCATGCATATCTATATCTATTAGCAGCACAATTCACAATAGCCAGATTATGGAACCAATTTAGGTAACTCATAAAGAGATGAATGAATAACAAAAATGTGGTATATATACACAATGGAATTTTACTCAGCCATAAAGAAGAAGAAATTATATCATTTCCAGGAAGATGGATGGAACCCAAAAATATTACACTAAGTGAGATCAGTCTCAGAAAATCAAGGGACAAATGTTTTTTCTTATATGTGGAAGGTAGAGAGAAAATAGGAAACATAGGAGACTTTAGATAACTAATGAGAGAGACCAAGAGACGAGTAGAAGAGTGGAAAGGGGATAGGGAAGGGAGATAGTAATGAGAAAAGAAAGAATTGATGAATGAAACTGTTGAGATTATGCTGTGCCCATTTATGAAGGCATCACTACCAATCTCACTGTTACATGGGGAGAGGTGGGTAGTGGGGTAGGACCTGAAATGAAGTGCACCAAGACCTGTGTGCATGTTTGTTTGTGTGACTTTAAACCTCACTATGATATATAATTACAATGCAGTAAAAATATTAAAATTAGTGGACAAAAGCATAGATGAATCATTTTGCATATAATCTGAGTTCTGTACACTCCAACTAATTTAGGGACAATTTAGTATCCTTAGACAGAGACAGTCTCCTATACAAAGAGAGATGGTTTTCTTACAATGTAGTGTTTGCTTAGAGACTTCAGATGTCTCAAATGAATTTCTGGACAATGACCACTGTATTCTTTTAGAAACAATGCTTTAGTAAGTCATTACCACTTAATGCTGGCACACAGGTGACCATTATGCCATCATGTAACCAAACTCTTGACCCAAAAGTTGTCAACCCTATTTGTCATAGTGTTCCTATAGGAAGTTATTTTTGGTCTTATAAACTTGAAGGTCCAACTTCCACCAGTAAACAATAGTGAGGCAGATGACAATAAGTCATAGCAAGATGGCTTAAATGCTATCATATAAACATATCTCATGAAATTAATGACCATACTCAATTTCAAAGAAGAAAATGAAATCATTTTTTGCTTTTCTTAATCTCTTTTTTCTACAATTGACATATTACTTTTTTAAGTTACTTATAATTTAAAAATAAATAGAATCAGACTAACATTGTAAACACATTTTTCTTTAAAAGCCAGTAAAATCTGACCTAGGAAGCTCTTTTATAAACAAAATGGAAGGTCAAAGGGAAACGTACCAATTAGATCTCAACATTGTGGGTTTGCAATTCAGCCATCATCCTCTCTTCAATCAAGAACAAGTCTTATGTGCTAGGCTGCTCCAGTTTTATGAATGTTTTCAGGACAGGCAGCAGCAGAATCTACCTCAGCTGTTGTTTGAAAAGGTGAGAATGGCTTTTGTTATAAAACTGAACATTTAAAATTCGGAGAGGAAAAGTTCTCAGTAAGAGCAAGTTATCTAGAACATTTTTCAGCACTGTAAATACTTAACTAATTAGAATACTGGTTCGATTTTAGTTTTTCTGAAAAGAAACTGTAGGAGTTGACTGGCCATTAAGACAGTCTCAAACATCCTATAGTGTGTTTACTACATGTAAATGATTTACTAATCAACAATATTGGTCCTAAGACTCAAAAAGAGTATTTGAAAGGATTATGGCTCAAAAGAGCCATGTATCTCTTTTAAGTCTTGTAATGAAATATTTTGACAAAAAATATTAGGGATCTTGAATCTCATGTTAAGTTTAAGAGTCTTGGTCAGAGGATGACTAATCCAAATAGTCATCTAATGACATCTTGAAGGATATTAAATTTTGAAGAGGAATCAAAGGGGTACCTACTGATTGTTTTTACAAATGTGTACCTCTTGTTTAAACTCTCACTAGGTTTCTGATACATGAGCATTTTGTTTACTAGTATTCTCTCAGCAAAGACATTTTGATAGACTTCATTCAACTAATGAGTACATTTGAAATTAAATGCCTAGTAAGGGATTTAAACATCCAATCCCAATAGAGTCACCAAAACATCTCAATAAGCTCAAGATGAGCTACACCTTAATAAATGTCTGTTCTTTAAAATATAAGCACAAAACCCACAGGGCTTAATTTGATTAAATATTCATGTTAGCAATTTGTATAGAATTTAATAGGTTAACTAACACCATGCATGAACATTACAATATTTCCTAAGACAAATATTGAATATTCTAACTTTTGTTATAGTATGGCCATTGTTTTATAAATGGAGTAACCAACTCCAGAGTTAAGAAACCGGTCATTTAAAAAGTGACTTGAACCAGCTGGGCGTGGTGGCGCACGCTTGTAATCCCAGCATTCGGGAGGCTGAGACCAGAGGGTCCGGGTTCGCGGCCAGCCTCAGCTACCTAGTGAGGCACTCCGCAACTTAGTGAGACTCGGTTTCAAAATAAAGAATAAAAAATAGGGCTTGGGGGTATAGCTTGGAGGTAGAACGCCCCTGAGTTCAATCCCCAGTACCGCAAAAAAAAAAAAAAAAAAAAGTGACTTGAGGCTTGGTGTGGTGGTGCATTCCTGTAATCCCAGTACTTGGGAGGGTGAGACAGGAGAATCGCAGGTTCAAGACTATCTCAGCAATTTAGCAAGATTCTCAGCAACCTCACAAGACCCTGTTTCAAAACAAGAAATGAAAAACAAAGGGCTGAGGGTATAGCTCAGAGGTAGAATGCCTCTGAATGACTCTAATGAAGTAAAATTGTTACATAGTTGTTAAAATTGTTATCAGTCTCTCTCTCATAGGTCTACTTTTCATGTAGTATGAATGACTCTGAATAATCAGTAGTGTCTGATGTCTGAAAGACCAAAATTGTAAAGATACCTTTCTGTATATCCTTGCGATGCATATGTGTATACATGTATACATATGTGTATAGATAATTTCTAGCCTTTTGTCTGTCTAGAGTTTATAGCTGTATCTTAGGTGAAATTGGATTCCAATTCAATGTTTTTTCTCCCAAAAGGTTAGCTTAATATCTGAAACAGCATCATTTCCCTACTAACTTAAAATGCTGCCTTTATTGTAAACCAGCTACCTATATTTATATTGGTTTGTGTAAGGATGATTTATTCCATTGACATATTGATCTAGTTTCATTTTGTTTTCGTTACTATATTTAATTATTAAATTATGATGTGGAGTAGGACAAATGCCTTCTCATATTTTCTAGAATGTTTTTGAGTACTCTTATGGATTTAATCTTCCATGCTAACCTTTAAATTAGCTTCTCACTTTCTATCCTAAAACTCCTATTACCATTTTTATCATGATTGAATTATACTGTTATATTAGTTTTGGAATAAATTTTATCTATATAAAAACTGGATTTCTCCATCTAGGAATATAGTGTCTTCCTATTTGGGGCGGGGAGTCTTATGTCTTCCAGTGAAAGCTGATATTAACTCTAGTCTTGAAATTCCCATCAAGTACTCTTAACTGTGACAGATTTCTCCTGGAACTATGTTAGGCTTTGGTTTTATTTCTTTGTGAAAATATTTGTTTTATACTTTATGCTGTTTATCTTATTTCTTGATTTTATTTTTCTTATTTTTCTATGTTATGTATTTATATATTCATATATAGTTATAGACATATATAGTTATCAATATAGGTACAGAGATGTAGATATAACTGTGGCAATGTCATCATGGATAAAGATAGAGATCTTTTCTGTAACCATAGTATTTTAGGTAAAAGAAAAGATATATACCTGTGTTCAATCTGCTATCTTGATCTAATGGAATTTCTCTATATCAATTGATGAACTGATTGCCTAGTCTATTCAAAGTGAGATATTTATCAACTACACAGATATTGAGGCTTTTCTCAGTTCAGCTCCAAGGCTCCTATATGAAATATATTTTGGAAGACAAGATAATAATACACAGAAATTTACACATTTGTGCTTCCGATGTATACATCTAGACCTACAGATGAATTGGAGTAATGGTTACAGATGGATAATATATACCAAAGAGCCCTTTTCTTTTTTATAGCTGAAAGCACTGACAAATGCCACTAAATTAGCAAATGAAAACTCTGAAATGAACCATCTTACCAGAAAATCTTTAGAAGATTATTATTGGCAGATAAGGTAGGTTTTGAGCTATTTATGTGTTCATCAAATATTAAGTAACTTCTTTAGACAAAATATTGCACTTACTATGGAAAATACATGTACAAGATCCCAACTCTCTAAGAGATTTTAGAACTGGTTACATTCTTTCCTTATAACTCATGTTTATGTAAAATATTTCACAGAAGTGCTGTGAGAAAGTAGTTGTAGCTTTTTTTACTGAACCCTGGGACATCTTATCTCTGAGCTACACTCCCAACCCTGTTTTATTTTCTTTTGAAACAGGTTTTCACTAAATTGCAAAGGGCCTCACTAAGTTGCTGAGGTTGTCTTCAAACGTGCAATCCTCCTATCTCAGCTTCCCAAGTACTGGGATTACAGGTGTGTGCTACCACATCTGACCAGTAGTTGTAGTTTTAATATCCATTGATTTTTTTTTTTCTTTTTGCAGTGCTGGGGATTGAACCCAAGGCCTGTTAAATGCTCATCAAGATTTCTACCCCTGAGCTACACCCCCATATTTAATATCCATAGATTTTAAAAAATTATTTGTTAATGAAAAAACTACTGTGATATTACTAACACTTTTAAATTGACTTGGATTATATTAACCTCATGTGGTTTTATATATTTGAGAATTAGTATACATTTATATAAGTGCAAGGTAGATTATTAATTCAGTCTAAAAGATAATACTTCATGAGTATATGGATTTAAGGATCCTTGTTTAAAAATATATGGTCTACAAAATTGGGAAATATTGGCTTTAGTACTTGTTGGGAAGATAATTTATCAAAGTACAAAATAACTGGAAAAATAATTCCAAAACAAAGCATAACCATGTGTCAACAAATCTCCAAAAGCAGGAATCTTCCCTGGAAGGTTCTCATTACGTAGAAAGTTTAACTGTGCACAAAGATATAGCAGTTGTCTATATATGAGAGTGATTTCATAGGAAAAGAAAATTCCTGAGTCCCTTCCCATTTATCTGACATAGTTCTGCAGACCCTTAGCCCCTAGACACAATTGGTTTAAATATTTGACTTCCTAGAATAACCTTTTTAAATGTAAATAGTCTTACATGAGGAAGTTAGCATGTGCCTCACAGAAGACACCATACATATTAGTTAAATAAATGAACATAATCCATCAACATTTGCAACACAGTAACCTAGTGTTATTTATATTAGCTAAAATTGGAGACAAAGGGCAGATATTGGCATAATGAACATAGAACAAGCAAACTTTGATGCAGGAAAAAAGAGAGAAAAGTATGCTTTAAATGGAGTCCAGTATTGGCAGATAGGGATCGGGGGCAGAGTAGAATGTTTCAAAGGGTAGTTTGTGGGCATTTGAAAAATAATGTTCATATTAGAAAAAATGTGCACATGAGATTCAGCTAAATAAGAATGGCAATATATACTTAGCTATTGGGCGCCCCAGGCTGAACCCTCAGCCGTGAGGCCCCAATAAAAGATGCAGGCTAAATGCTACTGGTTCGAACCTCTTTTATTATATCTCTCTCTTTCTGGGATCAAGGCGTTGCACAAACGATAACAAACACAGTGCAGAGGTCGTCTTTCCAAATAGTGCTTTTCCTACAAACTTTCAATAACCCCTCTCTCTAACAACCCGTCTTCCACTAGCAACCCACAATCTTTCTTCCAAGGACTTCCCCAGCAACCCGGCCAACCTCTT